>JAECUM010014680.1:0-33564 GCA_016617855.1 Megalonaias nervosa
GGACGTAATGTCTTTTAAACTATGCAAGAGGATACAATATGTTGGAAGCAATGTAAGGGGACATAGTGTGTTGAAAACAGTTGAATGAGACATAATGTGTTTAAAACAGCTGAAGGAGTCATAATGTGTTTAAAACAAAGGAAATGGGCTTGATTTATTTATCGAAACAGAAACTGACAATTTTATACCACGGTGTAAGAGTTTGTCAGTTGAGATTATACGTATACATATACATCTGCTTGTGTGTGTGTATGTGTGTGTGTGTGTGTGTGTGTGTGTGTGTGTGTGTGTGTGTGATTCTCCAATGGTCGAACACTTAGTACTCACGATCAACATCATACACGGAAAAGCTTAAGTGCATTTCGTCCAGCGTGAAGTAACCATCCTGATTGAAGTCGTTACCGATGAACATGCCTAGGGCCGTTACATTGTAAGGCCTCAGGTCTAATCTGGAAAGAAACAAAACAGGAAATAACATCAGTGTGCAATATTGACCTAGAAGAACTCGACAAAGTCTAATCAATATCTTAAATAATAATACTGTAGTTTACTTCAACCAGATCTCTCGAGTGGTTCTGTGAGATCTTCACTTTAAGATGGTCTGTTAAAAACTCTGGAGTGGTTCTGTGAGATCTTCACCTTAAGATGGTTTGTTAAAAACTCTGGAGTGGTTCTGTGAGATCTTCACCTTAAGATGGTCTGTTAAAAACTCTGGAGTGGTTCTGTGAGATCTTCACCTTAAGATGGTCTGTTAAAAACTCTGGAGTGGTTCTGTGAGATCTTCACCTTAAGATGGTCTTTTAGCAGGAACACATATTTTATAATTTTATATATTCATGTTTAATTGGGCAGAAGTGGGTATTTTATTATTTTTATGTAATTAATGTTCATTGATGAGTGAAATAAAGTCATCAGTTGCAATTATTGTTATTCTCAGTTTACACATATTTAGCCATTTATGCAACCAGTTCGAGTTTTTGTTAACTCTGAGCAAAGATTCTACCCTATTACTGTTCATGCTGATTTGTTCTATTATACGACAAGTTGTAAGTAACTTTCTGATTGGTTAGTTTGCTACTTGTCTGTATAAACAACATATCATGAACAGCATATTAGTGGTGGTCATTCCATTGGAGCTTCTGAATGGTGCTGGTCATGGGATTGCAGTAAGAAAAATGCCTGATGATTCTTTTGCTTCAAGGAAAATATGACTTGACTTTTGTTATATAATGAAACACTTACCCAACAAGAAATGACAAAAAGTATGAGATCAGGATTAATTACATTAATACACAAAAATAAAGGAGAATCCACTGTCTTAAAAAAATTGGCGACCAGTCTCTTTACTGAACTTAGACCTATAAAATATTAAGTAAGACACTAGCAAATAGGGTTAAAGAAACACTAGGAGAAATCATAAATAAAAACCAAACATGTGGAGAAGAAGGAAGAAACGTACAGAATAATATCCTGTCAATTAAAACAATTATAGAATACATGAATTTAAATAATATAGACGGAGTGCTAGTACTAATAGACCAAGAGAAAGCATTTGACAGGATTGAACTTAATAATATAATAAGAATACTACAAAAATTGGGATTTGGGAATACTTTTCAAAAATGAATACAAACACTTTATACCAACATACAGTCTATGGTCCAGGTAAATGGAGCCAAAACCAAACCATTTCCAGTCAAAAAATTAGTAAGGCAGGGATGCCCCCTTTCTATGATCTTATATATTATAGGAATAGAAGTGCTCAGACTAGCCATCCAAAATGATGAAAACATAAAAGGCATAAAAAATCCTAAATATGAACGACGAATGCAAAACCTTCCAACACGCAGATAACTGCTCACATTTCATAACCACAAAACAATCATACAAATATTTAATTGACCAATATAAACTGTTTGGAATAGCTTCTGGAGCACAGATTAACCATAGCAAAACAGAAATACTCTTGATTGGGAATTGGAGGGGAAATCACCTAGGACTACCTCCAGGAATGATTAAAAAGCAGGTTAAAGTCCTAGGAGTCCACCTAAGAGAAAACAGTAAAGACTTAAATTTCCAGCAAATTATTAATAAACTAGACAAACATATAAAAATATGGCACAATAGGCAGCTAAACCTACTAGAAAAAATCCTCATAGCAAAAACTTTTTTATTTAACTCAATTTGGCATGAAATTGATGTCACTGATTTTGAAATTGAAAAAAAAGAAAGTAAAATAATAAACTACATATGGAACGGAAAGATATGTAAATTACCTAAATATACCCTACAAAAAGAAAAAAAAACGTGGAGGAGTAGGACTACCCAATTTAAAAATCAAACAAGTAATAAATTAAATAGAAAGAATTAAAAAATCTGAACTCGAACCCAGAATACTATTGGCAAGGACTATACCTATACTGGTTTTGTTTTTATCTCTATAATCAGCCAGAAATATACAAAAATAATAAGATAACAATTATTTCACCACCAAGAGAAAAATACAGGATAACATATGCAATTAAGACATATAGAGATAATAAAGAGATTTGGGCAACAAAAAACAAAGAAGAGCTATATAAAGTTCTGAGGAAAAGAATAACCAATATCACTAAACACAAAATTGAGAACATGTACTTATATTTTCAATGGGATAAAATCTGGGCCAACTGGTCCAAATTAAAAGAAATAAATGTAAAATCCAGAATACTAGAGTATATACATGATGCTTGGTGGACACAGGAAAAGGCCTTTCAAAGAAAAATAATAAAAAGTACCACCTTGCCTAATATGCAAAGAAACAATAGACAACAAGAAACATATAATTTTAGAATGCAAAATTTTAAACAATCAAAGGGAAACAATAAAAAATAAAATAACCAAATTAGGCTTTTTTGATGAAAAACAATTATTATATACAAATGGTATAGACGACAAAGAAATTTATAAAGAAGTTATTAACTTTGTAATGCTTGCAATATAAACAAGGAGAAAAAAATGTATGGATAACAGAATTAGTTAATTAACCCCAAACCCAATAAAGCCTGAATACCCCGGAAAGCCAAGAGCTAGCTAAACAGCACCGGGAACCAATATTTTTATGTACTATCCATGCAGTTACTTTGGCTACAATAAGAAATTTAGTTACAAACATAACCATGTTTTCATTCACGTCCACGCATGCCAAAATTTCAATCCATTTTTTTATTCCAAACTCAACCCAAACAGGAGCAGGACTATACAGATGGGTAAGCCACCATGTGTGTACTCTAAAGACAGCCTATCAACAGAGCCTTGCAACTGATATCTTTATTGCTTCCAATAATGGAAAAAATCTAATTAATGATAACCTTTCTCTCCACATTAAACAGAAGCAGGACTCTCTGGATAAGTAAGCCACTAATTCGTGCACTCAAACGAGGACTTACCAGTAAGGGCCTTACTTCTGTAATCTCACTCTTTATTTTTTGGCAAATAGTTATACACCCAATCAAAACTTTAAGATATTTATACCAAAAATTTTTTTATTCCACTCACATTACAACTACAACAGATTAAATTTATTCGCGAATGTATACAAAATATAAAAAAAAACACAAAAAAGAAACTTCTTCCTTCTGCCTTTTCTTCTTTTCTCCACCCCTAAAACTTTCAAAAATGACACTACGGATTTTCAATCACACATAAAGTACTAAGGTACTTATGTATACATACAAACACTCCACCCAATGTTTAGGTGCCAAGGCATCCTTAATTTAAAACCTAAAAATTACTTATTAAAACCCCACCCAAGCACTAAGGTACTTGGTTGGAGAGAAAACACATAACTCTTATTTCAAGTACTCAGACACTTTCAATTTAAAACTTAAAGATAATAAACAAAGCCCTAATAACACCCGCAATAAAACAAATAACCAATAAAAAGAAAGCGCTAAGGTGCAACAATAACCCCAACCACAACTGGACACCAATATACCAAGGCATATAGAAAAACTATACAACACAACAACAAATAACACAGAACATGCACACACCAAACAAATACATGAATGCACCTAGACATCTTATTTATTTACTTCTTTATCTAAAGGTTTCTTTTGGCTTACTCAAAATAAATCATTTCCAAATTTCATTTATTTACTTAGGTGTAGATAAGGAAAACAACTATATCTGATTTGATCTAGATAGTGTCATCCTAACACCTCAAGGGAACACTTACAACAAAGCACGCACTAGTAACAAAACATATGACATCAGGATTCCGGCAGAGTCACGTCGCGAAATAACTTTTGATTGGGATCAAAGGAGA
The DNA here is from genome assembly GCA_016617855.1 of Megalonaias nervosa. NCBI lineage: Eukaryota > Metazoa > Mollusca > Bivalvia > Unionida > Unionidae > Megalonaias > Megalonaias nervosa. The sequence goes on from JAECUM010014680.1 coordinate 4,310, forward strand.
GGAAACCAGCCCTGGAACCTGATAGTTCTAAGGGATGGGAGTACGATCCAAAGTTCAAGCAAGGGAGGATAGAAACCAGGCCCACTGCTAGCCCAGGCAAAGGGAAGGGAGTATAACCTCACCAAGCTTTATGGGATAAAGAAACTAGAGAATTTGATGAACAAAACGTAGAGCAACCCTACTAAATTTTATACGAAATTTATATATTTTAAATAAAACACGAACACCATAACACTAAAGGGTGGACACGGGAAACACATTTCGTTAGACATAGGGTGTCACTGCTAAGTCCTAACCAGCCATATATGCTGGGACGGGGCTAAGTAGTGTCCGCACTCGAAGAGTGCCTGATGATTCTTTTGCTTCAAGGAAAATAAGACTTGACTTTTGTCCCATGTGATAAGGTAAATAGATTTATAATATAGCTAACGTAACAGTTTTGTTTATATGTATTATGTCTCTGAAATGTATGTTGATGTGTTTTAGTACCTTTAATAGGTTATCAACCTGCATATTCATTTCTAAGCCTATCATTCTGACCATGCGCTTGTTTGTCTGTTTGTCTGTCTGCTCTCTAATTTTGCTCTACACACTGATTGTTTTGTGTTTAGGTTTATTTGGTCCACTATCTCTCTAGATGGATAATTAATAAATATATGGGGTAATAAGTCATTCGTATTGAATGTACTATAAACTGAATCAATGTATACATGCAGAACAGCAATGCACTGATGAAGTTATAGTTATTTATAGTTGTACTAAATGTATTTTTATTGTATTTGCAGGGTGTAAGAAAACAGAAGAAATGTATTTCCATTTACCAACCTCGTGCACAATAAACCCAATTTCTTATAACAAATAATGGACTTGTATTTTCTATTCTGTGAGTAGAAGGCAAGTGCTGTAACAGTCTGTTAAAAATTCATGCCATCGACTGAACTGCTCAGAACTAGGCTACTGCATATCTGGTATAGTTGCTGACTGGCTTAAAAGTTAGTCAAAAAGTCTCTGATTGGTTGACAAGTCAGTCGGAAATTTATAAAGTCGCTGATTGTTTGGCAAGTTTTTAATAAAAATATGCTCACATAGATGCTCAATTTTCATATCGTTTGCTTCTGACTGGCCACATACACTATGTATCGGACTGACCACATAAAATATGTATCGGACTGACAACATACACTGTGTATCGGACTGACCACATACACTATGTATTGGACTGACCACATAAAATATGTATCGGACTGACCACATGCACTATGTATCGGACTGACCACATAAAATATGTATCGGTGAAATGTGTTGCACTTCTGTAATACTGTAACACTACATCACTTTGGCATCCATATACTTAACCACTTCTAGAGTACATTGCAAATAATTTTACATTATCATTTACGCAGAAATAGTGCTGATGGAATCCATGGTATAGATGGTGTATTTGTTCTTACAGAAGAAAAATAAAATGAGCTACACCTATTGTTTAACAATAGACTGCACATGTCTTGACCAGGATTGACCGGACTCTAGGTAGGCGTGGATCTCACGGCGTTACGAGGGAGTCTGGTTGAACATGGGGGTCTCCTCTATATGCTATTTTGCATCAGCCGAATCGACTACAAAATTCGATCACACTTTGGTCAAACTGATGACGTCACATGACCACAACCAAATTTCCAAAATCACTACCAACTACAGCAGATGCAGATATCATATAGTAAACAACAACTCCTTGCGACTTTTTTTGTTGATTGGGTTTATTAGCTGGTTTGTGCTTTTTGGTTTCTTTTTGTTCATGTGTTACGCTTTTCGGATCTGCTCTGCCGTTTTCTGTTGAATCCTCAGTTTTGATATGAGAAATCAAATGATTCAACATGTTATTGATATCCATTTATTCAAAACTAGTACCTGTTGCTAATGTACAATGAAATGAAATTGCGCATCAGAAGGTATGGCAGATGTTGATGAATGGACAAGTTAATTGAAGTCAACTTATATTTACCCTTGACAGCTTTGCCAACAGATGAACGCGATTATCGCCGCTAAATACTTCATAGTGTCTGCAAATTTAAAAACAAAAACATTAATAAGCACATAAAAGCAGTCAAAACGGAATACACATGAAAATTCTTTTCAAAAATATTTATAGGAAATATTTTGATTAACAAGTTCATCACGTGCTGAATCTACAAAACGATGTCAAGGTCAACGGTGACATTACGTTGCGTGCATCAAGATTAGGCATGCCGACGCACGCAATCTATAATCATGTAAAACAAAATTCTGCACGCGCATGGAAAACAACAAGAACAACAACAAACCAAAACATTCATACATTAGTAAACTAAGTATTTTCCGGAATGTGACCTTGTGACTTCCTTCGATCTCACTTTCATCTGAAACGGAATATTACTTTTATCAGTGAGTTGTGTTATATATATATATATATATATATATATATATATATATATATATATATATATATATATATATATATATATATATATAATTTAAATAGTGTGCTTAACGTTTTTGTCCATGATTGTATCTTGTAAATAGAATTTTTACACAGCTAACGTTTGTCCATGACTGAGTTCAAGGCCAGCGTTACACATCTATGGTCTTAAACTAAGTAACAGATAAAGCAAAGCCAACAAGTTTAGTAAAATTCAACAAATAATTTAATTCGCTAAGCTATAAAATGAATATTTAAGGAAACTACCAGTATTGTAAATTAAATCCGAAATAATCATAAAAGTTGCATCGTAAGTCCAAAGTAAAAAGTGTTCCGAATGAATTTCAATGGTGTTCCAAACGAATGTGCCACTGTATCAATAGTCTGGAATGTGCTGACGTGTTAAAACTATTTATGTAACACAATGATATTATCCAGAACGCTTTTGAATAAATTCACAATAATCCCAAAGTTATATTTTAGTCCAAAAGTCTCTGAGCACTTGGTAATTCCAATGAATAATTTAAATAAATAAATCCCCTTAAATAATAACTGAACACAACTAAAAGACTGATATTAAAAAAAAAACAAAACAACAATAATATGAATAACTGTGTACTTCTTCCTCATATACATCCCCAGGACTCTATGTTGAAATACATCTCTACTTTGACACATGTCACATTACACTGCAATTGTTCACCATCCAGTCGGAAAAGTAATTCAAACTGTACACAGGTTAATTTTCTAGAACCTTCAAATGTCATAAAAAAAAGGCTGGGTATAGAACTCAAACTCAAGTAAACAACCTATTGATGATTTCGACATGATATCATCCATGGCATTCAACCAATCAAACACCGCTCTTACTCATTCGAGTAGGTGACTGACTCGGTTTTAATCCTTTTAGACCTTTGTCTTCGATAGCGAAGCAAATCCACCAGGCCTGCAATTTTTGTTTTAAAACTAAATATTTATGGCCAGTAACATGTTGAAATGTATTCCCAAGAGTTTCCAAGATTCATGTTTGAAAAATTGTATAATGATGAAATCAGATACTGGTACGGCAATATGAAGGAACAGACCCGCGTAAACCACATGTTTTCTCTGACTGTAACCGGGCGTCAAGCCTGATGTAGCGCGATGTCGAAATTATAAATTTATAGCTCGTTATCTTAAAATAGAATATACACTCATAGACAAAAATCAGCTATGTAATTTGTTCTTTATAAGTGATCATTACAATCTAAAATCATGGACAAAAAAATTAAACACACAATATACATATGCATAACAGCCTGTCTTGTTTACAATTAGATTAGGTTTTTTCCGGAACATTCTTTTGCGGCGTAGGTCAAGTAAAAATAAGTATAAATAGGACGTTGATGAGTATTTATTTATGTCCTGTGTTATATCAGTCTGTGGTAATGGAGTTTAGAGTTGTGTTGTTGAAATTATAAATGATTCGGGAGGAATTATTTATTTACAATATTCATTAGAATTACTAAAGTGCTCGTTGAGGTTTTGGATTAATACATTATTTTTAATTATTGTGAGCTCACTCAAAGACATTAGGGACTGCATCATTAGTTTAGCAGGATATTCAAGAATGTTGGTATATCAGGACATTCAAGACTATTGGAATTCATTCGAAAATTCTCTATTTATTGACATGTGATTGGACATTTAGGATTATTTGGAATTTAATTCACAATACTGTAAGTGTCTCTTGAATTTTAACTTTGTATTCTTGGTAAACAAATAGCTTATTGAATTTTAATTAAAATTGCTGATTTCACTTCCTGTCTGTTACATATTTTAAGACCTAGAGTCGTAACAGTTGCATCAATAATCTGTAGTAAAAGAGAGTAAAGACTATTAAAAAAATTGCTTACCTTAACGAAAAATTTAACGAGAAATATTAAATTAGTTCAAATAATCAGTGTTTTTTGTGATATACATTCTTAAAGCTCGATAGATCAGCAAATATTAGTCATATTTTGCATTGACGCCTAATATGTTAACTGTAATTCTGACAGATTCGGTAATATATCAGTTGTAATTCCGACAGACTCAGTAATGTATCAACTGTAATTCTGACAGACTCAGTAATATATCAATTGTAATCCTGACAGACTCAGTAATATATCAATTGTAATTCTGGCAGATTCAGTAATATATCAACTGTAATTCTACAGACTCAGTAATATATCAACTGTAATTCTGACAGACTCGGTAATATATCAACTGTAATTCTGACAGACTCAGTAATATATCAGTTGTAATTCCGACAGACTCAGTAATGTATCAACTGTAATTCTGACAGACTCAGTAATATATCAATTGTAATCCTGACAGACTCAGTAATATATCATTTGTAATTCTGGCAGACTCAGTAATATATCAATTGTAATTCTACAGACTCAGTAATATATCAACTGTAATTCTGACAGATTCAGTAATATATCAATTGTAATTCTGACAGACTCAGTAATATATCAACTGTAATTCTGACAGACTCAGTAATATATCAATTGTAATCCTGACAGACTCAGTAATATATCATTTGTAATTCTGGCAGACTCAGTAATATATCAATTGTAATTCTACAGACTCAGTAATATATCAATTGTAATTCTGACAGATTCAGTAATATATCAATTGTAATTCTGACAGACTCAGTAATATATCAACTGTAATTCTGACAGACTCAGTAATATATCAATTGTAATTCTGACAGACTCAGTAATATATCAATTGTAATTCTGACAGACTCAGTAATATATCAACTGTAATTCTGACAGACTCAGTAATATATCAATTGTAATTGTGGCAGATTCAGTAATATATCAACTGTATATCTGACAGACTCAGTAATATATCAACTGTATATCTGACAGACTCAGTAATATATCAACTGTAATTCTGACAGACTCAGTAATATATCAGTTGTAATTCTGACAGACTCAGTAATATATTAACTGTAATTCTGACAGACTCAGTAATATATCAATTGTAATTCTGACAGACTCAGTAATATATGAATTGTAATTCTGGCAGACTCAGTAATATATTAACTGTAATTCTGGCAGACTCAGTAATATATCAAATGTAATTCTGACAGACTCAGTAATATATCAACTGTAATTCTGACAGACTCATTAATATATCAAATGTAATTCTGACAGAACCAGTAATATATTAACTGTAATTCTGACAGACTCAGTAATGTATCAATTGTAATTCTGACAGACTCAGGAATATATCAATTGTAATTCTGGCAGATTCAGAAATATAGGACATTGGATATTTCTTCTAATCAAATGCAATAAACATGTCTGAATAAAAAAAAAATATTGGATAATCGTCATAAGATGCACGTTATAAATAAACCTATAAGCGAAACTAATCTAAATGAAGAAGCAAGTATATAAAGAAATTCATACATGTTACATAATATCGTGAGAATTACATACTTATAAATTAAATAAAAAGTATAATATATAAGGTACTAATAGCAGTTACCTTAAAATGATTAATTGATCTTACCTCTACTGTAACCTTCGTCAGACTGGTTGATTCACTTTTTCTCAGATCTTATCTTGGGTCAATAGGTCATGCCTTTCATGGCTGGCCTGACTGGTTTCATTACTAAATTTGAATAAGACGGATGAAAATATTGCGTTGATGTGCCGCCATTGATAAGGATCCATTGCATGTATTGTGGCCGTAAAAGTTCTAAAGATCAAACCGAAATGTTATTTCAAATTCTAAACTTGACTAATGTTGGTTGTAAATGGAAAACATTAGATGAATCACTATCTATTATGAGGTTATATCTCGTCTGCCATAAATGTTACATTGATTGTTTTCATGTTATGTCACAAGTTCTCGGAAGGTCCTTCATGGAAATAAAAAAAAAGCATAGGGATGTCCTAATATATTGGGATGTCCCACTAAATAGTTATGTCCACTATACAGAGATATCCCACTATTTGATGTGAGTTTACCAAGGAGTTTGGTGAAGGGCGAGCTTAATCTTTAAGATTATTAAAACATCGTATTGGTCAGTTGGTGTAGTAAATGTAAAATAGAAGTTTTAATTATGGTCTAAAATACATAATTTCATCTCTGTGCACCCATTTGTCCTTACCTTTTACTCATTGTCCTTTTCTTTTTCTGTATTTAATTGTGTTTTCTCTAAACACCCTATTTCAAAATACAGATCTGTAACTTTTTTAAGCTAGCATAGAACAGGTCCATGCAACAAACCGATTGTCGTTCTAAGCTATTTTGTGGCGAATCGCATAACACACACAGACACACAGACACACACACACACACACACACACACACACACAATAATATATTACGATATATATATATATATATATATATATATATATATATATATATATATATATATATATATATATATATATATATATATATATATTCTAAAACCTACAAAACGGGGACATATGATGTTTGCCATCAAAACGGGGACATTTTTATTTGAACAAATAATGAGCAATAAAGATCTATTTTACTATGTATTTGATATGTACATGTCATTTCTAATTGATTTGTGGTTGATTTCCAAGAAACAATGCATGAGAATCTTTACCATCAAAACGGGGACACACACATATACACAGTGTTAGAAATTATACAATCAAATAGGGGACATTCAATAAGTATGTATTTTGATTCTAAATAGAAATCAATTCAATCTAAATACTGCAGTAATCTCACCTCATGCACATAGTTCCTATCCATATTAACAAACTAAATTAAAATCATCATGTTGAATTTCTGTATCATGTTTGTTGTATATATAAGTAAAATGTACGTCCAGGAGTTTGAAGAAGTTGAATTGTCAGAGCTGTGTGAAAATACAGAGAATGTGCCAATCTTCAGTTAAAATAATTTTATTGGCAAGACTCCTGTTTAGAATTTAAAATGTCCCACAAAATAACACATTTTTAACTTTGGTGTACAAAAATTTGCCGCTTTAGTGCAATCCCCTTCATTAATAAGCCAGTGCATGATAAGATCTCTTCGATATGAAACACACCAAAAATGTATTTTGTATGATGGCATGGTTTAGTTTTAGTGAGCTCAGGTCAGAGCCGCATAAGTGTCCCTGTAGCCAAATAGTCTAATTGTGTGGATTGAATGTGTGACTCCATGTGCAGCATTCATGATAGAAACTGGTAAATCGTACAATGGAATGATTGAGAAGCGACTGTCCCGTTATCTGGAGACGACTTTTATTCTTACTATGACGGTAAATATGGTGTAGAGTTACAATGGAAACGAGGCTTAAAACCGTAATTTGACTGACTTATGGTAGCGTAGGAAAAATCGTTCCCGGTATTTGGTGTTTGAGTTGTGATTTGTATTTTATGGTAGTTAAGTACCGGCTCTACGTTACGGAAATGTAACAAGGAGAAACAATGCAGTTGTGAGGTTAGGCAGACAATTGTGAAGTTGTGATATAAATGTGTAGTTGTGATATTGGTGGTCATGCATTAATTAGAGGAAAATTATTATAGTTTGTTTCATTCGTTCACTAAAGAGACCTCTTGCATGTAACAGTATTAATGTTCAGCCTTTCGCATAGTGAAGTCCTATGTGAATTTAATGTTGCGTATTTGTGGTCATTGATTGATTAGAGAAAAATTGACGACTGTTATCATCGGGTCTTTAGAAATAGGGGCAAACAAGGGACTTACGGCCAGAATGCATTGAAGCTAGCAAGAAGTAAGAAAGACACAAATAATGAAGCAGAGAGAGAGAGAGAGAGAGAGAGAGAGAGAGAGAGAGAGAGAGAGAGAGAGAGAGAGAGAGAGAGAGAGAGAGAGAGAGAGAGAAAGGTACTGACTAAGCGAGGAAAGAGTGAGAAATATTTGATAATTTATCTCTGAGTCAAACAAAATTTATCTGATTGTTTTGTTTCACATTATTTATACTTCAGCCAGCATGCACATTTATGATACATCGAGAGTAGTGTAGTGGGATACTATAGAGACAATGGGAAAATACATTACAGACTCCACCCACCCACCCCGGGACCGTATAGCGACACGATTTATAGCGACAAAAAAATCACCCTGGGACTGTATAGCGGCAATGGGAATTTTGTATAGCGACTAGCACACCCTGGGACTGTATAGCGACAATGGGAATTTTGTATAGCGACAAGATGAATGGAACAGGTAGGAGTAGTAAGGGAAAAGGCCGATTCTAGCTCAAAGACCTCTCTCCACCCCCTCTCTCTCTCAGAACAAATACAAATTACCCCTATCTCTACCTTAAAACTCCCACCCCAAACGATTTTTTTTAATTTTTCTCAAAACCAAGAGGCCGATTCTAGCTCAGATATAATCCTATACTTTTTACACTAATATATTACATGTTACCTAACAGATGTTGTAAAAGGTAATGTAATCTGGAAATCAATCAATACTCTCTACAAGCCAAGCCTTTGATGTACGCAACAGATGTTGCATAAGGTAATGTAATCTGGAAATCAATCAATACTCTCTATAAGCCAAGCCTTTGATGTACGCAGTCTGAAAATCAATCACACATCAACCAAGCCAGGTAACATGTCTTAGTCATACTGCAACGTCACGCGGAGATGTGTCAGAACATTCCAGAAAACGCCCACGCAAAATGACTCATAATCATGGAATTTCTAGAATGACTCATAATCATGGAATTTCTAGAAAAACGCCCACGCAGATCTATTAGTATATAAGGCAGGTAAAATTTCCTTCTGAGGCACTTTCAAGAGGACGTCTTCACCGAGCGGAATCAAGTAAGTGGCATTTTCATATATTATTTTTTATTGTTTAGATAATATTTCATACCCTATCATTATCATACTTTTTTTGACAATCTTTTTCATACCTACTAACTCTCATTGGTAGAATATCTGTTAACATACTGTCAATAGTACGAAACTCGCGTATTAAATAGTTCATATCATATTTTATACCCCGCAAGTAAGATCGTATCTGATCAAGTAATTTTTTATAGGTGATACTAGCCGTTTGGCAACTATTTTTTTTAGTCGCAAGTCGAGGTTCTATCTTTTTACACGCAGTTGTAAGGGAAACACCAATGCCCGATATTATTAACAAAAACGGGTTTAATGATGCACCACTCGAAATTATACCAGATCCGGTCAATAACAACGGTAAATATGATATTACTCGAAGTATTTTGTTATAATGTTTATAACATTTTTTCACGCACCAAAGTTTTTTGTGATAAAATTTATAATATTGCATTACAGCGTCCACATCTTGTTTTGGAATTTCTTTTGAAATGTGATTGAAATCAAATATATATTTTTTCATTATATAATATTAGTTTACAACAATGCTGGTTCCTGGTTTGATTAGGTAATTATTTGTGGTGTTTCAGCTACAAATTCCAAACACCACCAGTAAGACGTTGCGGTTATTGTTTGATCATCTGCTTCCAGTAAAAATATTTCTTCAGCATCCTTATTTAATACTATAGATACAACTCCAGAGAAAGCATCTGTTGAATGACGCCACGGAAATGTTGTAGTATAAATTTTAAACTTTGCAGAGCTGAATATAGACAGTCTATAAACACCAGTAATCTCCGCGGTATATTTAATAGTGTTATTTTGCTGTGACCATGTTGTTAATCCTGATGCTACTGTGTACACGATATTTTTAATTTGTCTGTGTGGAATTTTAATCAGATTAGTTTTTTGAACAATGTTAGGTATTCCACTGACAATATCATTGAGTTTCGTGTTAACGTCGGCTAGTTTTATTTCAACGGTTGGTTGTTCCCCAAAAAATTCTTTAAAGGGTTTGTTTATATTTCTACGAAAATTTAAGAACGTTTCAACGTGTATAGAAAAAGTAGCACTAAGTGTAGTCATTTCATCACCGATTGTTTTTAACGAAGTTGAAATAGGAATTTCCTTATCATCAACATACTTTTTCGTTGCAGCATCAAAATCATATTCCGGTGTTCTAAGATTATTAATGCCGTTATTGTTCATGTTGAGAAATGCACGCATTATACCGCCGTTGGCTAATACGTACTTAGATTCTTGATCGTCGACATATTTTGTTGTTGCGGCGTCTGTATCTGATGCTGGATTTCCAAGGTCTATAATTTTATTTTGATTCATAACAATATTATCCGTGAGTGAATCACCAGCTTTTCTGACATAATCGTTAATTGACCTACCGGAATCTTGTATCTTACCTTGGTTTGTAAAAGTAACAATATTATTAACAACCGCGGCGGGAATTCGCACAAGTACATCTGACAGTTGTACATTACTTGTTTTTAATCGTCCTTGTTTATCCTGGAAAATAACAACTTCATTTTGATCCACACTTGTGACATTTAATAAATTATCGATCTCATTTCTTAGTTGATCAAGAGTTGCGTATCTCGATAAATCACCTTGCTGAGCTTCAGCCGACGAATCTATCAATAATGTTCCAAATTTTGTATAGTAGCTCATTATTTATTGTCCTACACAAAATTGTCAACAATAGTCGGTTTAATATAACATAAAATTATATAACAACAATGGCAAAGATATTAAATTTTGATTCCGAACGATTAATTCATCATAAACATAACAATGAACTTCCAGATTGTCATTATCTTATCATCGGTCGCACAGGATCAGGTAAAACAAATTTGTTATTAAATCTTTTGCTCAACAATAACTTTAACTATGACAAGGCATATATTTATACAATTAATCCACAACAGGACAAATACGAATTACTGAGCGAGTACAACGATAAACTTCGTGATAAACTTAACGCTGGAGATGATATCTTTTTGATAAGACAACCAGAAGAACTAATTCCAGTTAACGAACTTGATTCGTATGAACATAAAATAATTGTATTTGACGATATTCCGTTAAACAACGAGGAGATGAACAAGATTAGATCTTATTTTTCATTATCGCGTAATAAAAGATGTAATTCTGTTTATCTCGCTCAAGGTTTTTATAACGTCGATAGATTTATCAGACGGAATACTGGTTGTTTCATATTATTTCCCGGACTGGATAATGTTGATGTGAGAAATATTGCAAACGAGCAATGCGGTGACGTAACAAAAGATAAATTTATCGAATTATATCACCAAGCAACCAAAGATAAATACAATTTCTTTTTAATTAATAAGCTAGCGCGTGATCCAGCTAAAATGTTTCGTTGTTGCCTCGAAAAGTTTTTATAGGTGAATTTTATATTGCGTATAGAAAATAATGGACGAGCGTCAACAAAGAATCGAATTGTTAAAGAAGTTTATTGAAACACGAGCGGCTTTTAAGAAAAAAGTGGAAGAAGCTCGGCGTGGGCAAGTTCAAGCAGAAGAAGAAACTGTTAAACTTTTCAAACCTGTTACTGAGGCAGTACTTGGCAAGCACCCAGAAATATCGACATTATCTGCAGAGGAGCTTGAAAAATTAAAAGAAAAAGGTTTGTTAGGTTTACTAGGAGAAAAATCGAAAGAAGAAAATAAAAAAATTGCAGAAGAACTTGTAAGAAACATTGCTGATCCTGCTGCACGACAGGCCGAATTTGACAGACTAAAGAACAATCCTCTTGCACTTCAGCACGCTATTTCCAGAATGACGGTTAACCCAGCTGAGTTAAAGAGGTTAATAGAAAAATTGTCGGAGCAACAAAAAAATGATCCAAGAAAATGTGATAAAAATATTGCCTGTTAAAGAATCTATAAAATTTTACAGAAAAAAAAGCTAGAGAAAAAATATATGATGATGAGTATAACAAATTTATTGAAACATATTTGGCAAAAGAAAATCTGAAAAATCTTGAAAACATTAGAAATTGGTCAGAAGATGATTACGAAAAACTGACAGGTATTTTACGTAAAGTATATTATGATTTTTTAAAAGCTGATGAAGAAATTAAAAATGCTAGTGAAGAAGAAGAAGTATTAACTCTGGTAGACATAATAAGAGAAGGAATTATTGCTGAGGTTTTATTTAAAACAGCAGTACAGTACAGAATCAGAAAAGAAGAATATGGTAGAGGTTGGTTTTTTAAAAGACTATTAAATAAATATGAGAACGAACGAGATAAAACATTACCAAAGGAAACCACTGGATCTGGAGTTAAAGTGTTTACATCAAACGCAGAAATAGTCGATCGACTAATGTTGCTGATATCATCAAAAGAAGCTGGTAATAAAAGTGTAGAGATCGATAATGAAATTGTGGATATACTAGATCATCTAAGATCGAGCGGATTACTAACATCGTCCGAGTATGAAATTTTACATAGCGATCTTATCTAAAATATTATTATAAATGTCACTAACATCAACAACATTATTACTTGATTCCTCGCAGACAACAGGAAACAGCGCAAACTTTTTTGTTTATTACAATCCACCAATAGAACTTGATCTTGAAAAACAGTATGAGATTGGATTAATTTCTTGTACTTGTTGGAATGTTATGGCTAACGTAAAAACTGGTGTCAATGATGAGATTGCAATTATTTCAATAAGAGACACGCAATGGAAAACATTTAAAATTCCACAAGGAGCTTATAATATTACTGATCTAATATGCAAAAAGAGAAGATGAAATCTGATAATTTCGAGTTAGCAGCGAATTATAACACGTTACGAGCTAGAATGACCATAAAAAATATATCAGTTAGTTTTACATCACCAAAAAGTATCGCACCACTGATAGGATTTGAACATAAAGCGTATTATTTAAATCCTAATGAACCTATTACGTATGACGGTGAACTGCCGGTAAATATAACTGACGTAAATACAATATTAGTAAATTGCTCTATTGCTTCTGGATCTTACTCAGCCCAGGGTAGTAGAGGACAAACGATATATAGTTTCTCGCCAGATGTTCCACCAGGATCGATCATGCAAATTAATCCACGTCAGATTATCTATTATCCAATTAATCTTGAAAATTAAATAACAAGTATAACAATGCAATTAACCGATCAATCAGGTAGACAAATAGATCTCAACAACGAAATTGTCACATACTATTTACACTTACGCACTGTAGCATGATCAATTTTGTGAGCTTATATTTTATAGACAAAGATGAAACGAAGAAAAGTTTATAGAAGAAAAATCGTAGGTGGATTTTTTGGAAACATATTTACTAAAATTATAGAAAATGTCCCAGGAATTGCTCGTAAAGTAGCACCAATTGCACTTGACGCAGGCAAAGCTTTTGCGACAGGTGCAGCTTCTTCGGCGGGCACTGCAGTAGGACAAAAGATCGCTGATAAGATTAGAGGACCTTCAACAACACCTACGGCGTCGGAAATAAAACGAGCAATATCAGATATTGCGCCAACAGAAGAAACAAAACGAGCTATGATAGCTACAACAAAAAAATTATTATCACCACGTGGTTAAGAAATAGTACGTAAACTTGTAAAGAAAACAAAGCCGATGACTCCTGCTGCTTTTTAATTTTTGTGTAACGATTATAAATAAAATGTCAGCTAAAAATTATCTCGATCTTGCTGAAGAATACGATACTGACGATGCTGTGACGGAGTTCGAATACGTCGAGTATTTGGATGAAAACTCAAACGAACCAAATAAAACCGGTGTTAGGACTTTTAATACACGTGACGAGGACATGTTTCTACTTCTGCATAAGGCAGTGCTAGAAGTGCGTGGTCAAATATTAACTGCGATAGGTGGTGATATTGCAGCTGGTGCAGAAATTGCTCTTGTCAATAACGGTTGGAGCTTATTTAAAAGTGCACGATACCAACTAACCAATCAAACCGTAGAAGATATTTCAATGCACTTACCCATAGCAAGTACAATACTAAACATCGTTTCGTTTAGCGATGATTATTCCAGATCAGTGGCTACAAACATGATGTGGTTTAAAGATGCCTCATTCGGGACAGCTGTTTCAAGCGAGTTTCGTACTGGTGCTGGTGTTCCCGCTGCAAATAATAACAATCTAATCGCCAATCCCGCTAATAACGCAGTTGCTGGTATTGGAGACTCAATAAGATTAGCCGTTAGAAATATACGACGACAGCAATATAACGAAGGATTTGCTAAACGAAAAGCACTTGCTGCAGAATCTAAACAAATAACGATTTTGCTTCCGCTAAGTACAATCTTCGGATTTTGTCGTGATTACAACAAAGTGTTTCGAGGAATAAAACATACGCTTATTTTAGATCGAGCTGATCGAAGCGATTGTATAATGCATGCCGATGGGGTTGTTGAAGGACAGTTTGCTATTACCAGATTAGCACTGTGGATGCCTCGAGTTGTCCCCTCTATAGCTAAAACGCTGGAACTCGAATCATTATTGACCAATTGGACAAAAAAGATACACTTCCAGCAAAACAAAATTTATCAAACAGCAATTCCTAACGCAACTGATTACACATGGCGTGTTACAACCACGCCCAGCGAACAACTACCTCGACAGTTGTTCGTCGTATTTCAACGACAGGCACGTCGTAATGATCAAGAAATGAACAACTCGGTATTTGATAACCCTGATGTCAGACGAATATCTGTTAGAGTAAATTCTAAACTATATCCCAAACGTGCAATCGAATACAATTTTGCTGACGATGAAACAAAAAACATATCTCGGCCGTATATGTATCTTATGGAAGCAATACAAAAATATCAAGACTCGGACAGTGGATCTCAAATATCAGTAGAAGAGTTTCGATCGCTATATCCTATCTTTTATTTCGACATATCGAAACATTCCGAACGATCTATCGGATCAACTGCTGACATTGAGATCACCTGGACACTTGGCGCACTGCCAGCCGAACAGTATAACGTATATGCTCTAGTTGCCAGTGATAGATTCTTGACAATTGACGCGCCCAAAGGAAGAATGACTGTACAAGTTTAGTCTAATAATCTTGATATAAAACAATGAAAACCAAGTACACAACTAGAGAAATATACCTAACATCCGGGTAAGTTGAAAAATTATCAGCAGCTGTTGCTAAACGCAGCTCTGTTTCTTTGATGATATCCCCGGAGACTTTGTCTCCGACGACAGAAGTCGCTGAGACTTCGAATAAAACTGCGGTGAAAGTAATGCTAACGCAACAACAAATCAATAAACTTGATAGAGGAAAACCCTTTGTCCTAAAACTATCTGTTTCACAAATAACAGCAATGTCAAAACAAGATGGATTTTTTGGACCAGCACTATCCGTATTAGCTAGCACAATACTACCGAAAATTTTGCCAGTGCTTGGTACACTTGGACTAGCAGCTGCGTCAGGGGCAGTATCTGGCGCAACGAAAAAAGCAGTTGAGGGTCGTGGAATCAAACAAATCTGTCGTTAACAACTCACATCGTCGACTTTGTCACTCAGTTTTGTGTAACAATATAAAATAAATGCCACAACGAAAAACAAAATCGTCGAAAAAAAAGAAAACAACAAAACGTCGAAGAACAAAACAAGGAGGATTTATTCCAATAGCTCCTCTGTTAGCGGGATTAGCGGGAAGTCTTCTTCCAAACCTATTAGGAATCGGACGTGGAATGACTCTACCAGGGACCAGACGCTATTGAGCAATTTTGATATCATCGAAAAATTGAATGACGTCGGATTTCGCGGAGTATTTTCTAAGGACGAACTCGATGACGTACCAGCAGGTGGTTCATGCGTCGTAAATATAGAAAACTTCAATGATGGCTCCGGCACTCACTGGGTTGCTGTCTATGGTAATAATTATTTTGATTCGTTTGGACTTCCTCCGAGTGATCTTATAAAAAAATATATTTTTAAAAAATTTTAAAAAATAAATTATTCGTCTAATCAACTACAGCCGATTGGAACATCAGCTTGTGGTTATTATTGTATAATGTTTGTCCGACAGATGTCCCGGAGTGAGAACTCCGGAGATCCTAATTTTTTAAAGTTTATTTTACAGTTTGACAAGCAACCTTCTCACGCAAATGATGAGATGGCAATTAGTTTTTGAAAAGCTTACTAGTAATTTTATCTAAACTTGTAAGTATATACAATGTCAACATACTGTCTCAAATGTAAAACTAAAACAGAAAATAAGGATGAGACGACGGAAAAAACAAACAATAATAGAATGATGTTAAAAAGTATTTGTGTTATTTGTGGTAGAAAGAAAAGTATGTTTTTGAAATCGACAACTGGATCTGGAATGTGTCCCGACAGAGTTATCTTGATTGATGATTAATCTTATGAAACATAATAAAATAAAATGAAATGCAACTGTGATTGTGACAAAGATCTTTGTATCGAACAAGATAAAATCGTCACATACTGTCAATCATGCAATCGCCGTGACGTAATTGGCAGATGAATTGACATTCACAAATTTATTGGCAAATTACCAAAACCAAAAGGAGGCTGGACATTGCCAGGCCATAAGTATACTGGACCTTATAATCCACTAGACAAACAACTCGACGAGAACGATAATCCGCTGCCAGGACAAGAACCTTGCAATCAAGTTGATGCAATAGCAATGCGTCACGATATCTGTTACCGGGACAACGAGCAAGATAAGGCTGGTTGTGATAAAGTAATGTTGGACGAACTTCGTGATATGGAGTCAACAAATATGCGAGAACGTTTTGATAGAAGGCTAGTGCAAGGTTTTATTGGAGCAAAATATAAATTAGGACTCGGAAAGGAATTGTATGACGATCTCGCAGCCGAACTACACAAACCTAAAAAAAAAAGTTTACGCGACGTAAAGTTGTCGCAAATGCCGTTGATGATATCTGGGCGATAGATCTAGTAGATGTGTCAAATCTAGCTCAGTTTAATGATAATAAGAAATACTTGTTTAACGTTGTAGATGTTTTTAGTAAATATGTTTTTAGTGTTCCAGTTTTAGACAAGACAGGAACGTCGATAACTGATGCGTTAAAACAAATAATAACAAGTACAGAAAGAAAACCGAATAAAATCTGGACCGATCACGGAGCGGAATTTTTCAATAAAAAGTTTGAGCAGTTTCTAGAACAAAATAACATTAAAAAATATGTTACAGGGAATGAGGGAAAAAGTGTCGTAGTAGAGCGATTTAATCGCACTCTAAACGAAAAAATTCACAAGTATCTGACAGCTAAAAATACGAACAGGTATATTGATGATCTTCCGCAGATAGTTGAGAAGTACAATGACACAAAACATCGAACCACTAAACTATCGCCAAACGACGCAATTAAAAATCCGATATTAGCAAATGAAAACATGTACCGCAGACATAAATTTGAGGTGAGTGATAAAGTTAGAATTTCTCTGACTAAAAAAACATTTGAAAAAGGATTTACTCCAAACTGGACTGAAGAAGTGTTTGTAGTTGATAAAGTACTTTTAACAATACCTGTAACATACGCGCTAAAAGATCTGGCAGGGGAACTGATCATTGGTAGTTTTTATGAACAAGAACTTCAGAAAACTGAGCAAGATGTTTTCGTTATCGAAAAAGTGATTAGGAGAAAAGGCAATAAAAGTTTAGTCAAGTGGCGTGGGTATAGCGATAAATTTAATAGCTGGGTACCAACTAAGTCGATCCAATAACGTTATTATAAATTTGTTCGTATTTCACAAGCACAGATTTACATTTGATAGTTTTACATAACGAAATTAAATGTAATTTTCTTTCATTATCAACTGGCATTAAATTAAATATCTTAGCAAAAATAAAATCGTATTTTATACTCCTTCGCTGGCCAGTTATTTTTAGATTTAAAAACGGCCTGATAAGCTGCCAAAATATCTGTTGTTCGGCAACAGTAAAATTAAATTTTATTATTTTTTTAGCAATATGATACTTAACATTATATCGTCCAGTTGTTGGTCTGCTGTAATTTTTTCTGTAAGCGACGGTGACTATTTCATCGTCATCATCATTATTATTGTATAAAATATCATCTTCGCTATAGCTAGAAGATTTGTCTATTATATCGGTAGAGATTGTAATATTATCTGCGACTTTATCGCCAGCGACTTTATCGCTGGTGATTTTAACATTGTCTGCGATTGTATCTTCCACATATATTTCAGCAAGTCGTTTCATCAAGTTCATATTATAATATACTTTTATCTAATTTATTGTTATAAGATATGACTGACGAGGTAAAATATCATCAAAAAGTTAATATATTAAATTACAAGGAACTAGCCGAAGCAGTTCGAAAATGTCTGTCGGGTTATAGTGCATATTTCGTTGACGTTATTGTTACGCAAGGTGATTCTCATAAAATATTACTAACAGCAGCAGAAAAAAATAAACTTAATGAAAATGCTTTTATAACATTAAAATTTGATCGCGATGATATTATGGCATTTGCACATAGCTGTCTTACTAAGACAGAATTACGAAATATCATTAATCATCATATCTAAAAACAATTCTGGCATCGTATTCGATTGAAAAAGCTGATCTTGTTATTCCATCGGCAACATATTTTACTGCCCTGGAATTTATCTTATAGTGTTTTGCCGCAGATGATATTGATTTAAATTTCATTTCTTCTCCAGTTTCCAAATTTACTGAAATAACTGATCTTCTGGGGTTTCTGAAATTATTACCGCCAGAATTTGATCCACGTCGGGTGTTTTCTTCTGGTGTAACTAGATCTAAATTTTCTAAACGATTATCAGTTTTATTTTTGCTAATATGGTCAATAAATAAAGTATCTGGAATAACGCCATTAAACGTCTCATAAACAAAGCGGTGATTATAATAACCAACATGATCGGTTAGTGTTCCTCTGACATTTATACGTAAATATCCGCTATTATTCAAATTTCCAATAACTTTTTTTGTCCTTATATGTCGTATAATTCCCTTATCATTTGCTTCGTATAAATCAAATACTTTATGACGTTGAAACTCATCTTGTAAAGATAGGTTTTCAATATTGTCATCAGTAATCGAGCCATTTACTCGATAGACTCGCTTGCCTTCTGGAATATCATCGCAGAACAAAGTATAAATAAAATCTTTTCTAAACATTTCCGTTCTCTCAGCATTATCTCCATTTGCACTAATCTTATAACCCGCTGGTGTTGGTTTTCCTATAGATTTTTTAGATTTTATGTTAATAACCGAACCTAATGCATTTCCAGCGTAGAAGTTATACTTCGGATGAAAATGATATGCTTCTTGCTCCTCTGCTGTCAATCGAATGTATCTCAGAATTTCTGTCATTATACTATAAGGATTTTATATCTCTAATTGTTTGTTCAGCTGGCGTGCAGTGAGTTATCGATCGAACAATCAATTAAACATATAATATTACACTATTATATAGCAATGCTGAAATTACGTGATATAGCCAAGAAGAGCCTTATTGGAGAACCTGAAAAAATAGCGACTGCCTTTACAGGTTTTGACAACAGTTATCGGTTAGATAAACAAATCGTACTGGTAAATTTTACTGCAACAAATCTTTATCATTTGCTAGAGTCAACTGTAAAACGTGAACTTGAAAAACATAATAGCATAAGACTATTGGTGCAATATCATATTATATTTACAAAGCTACTTCTGACGGAAGAATCGACTGACAAGGAAATTGCAGACCCTTACATTAATGCAAAATCAAGGCGTGTTTTGATTGGGACTGATCTTTTATCACTAGCTAATGAAATACACCAAGAAATTTGGAAAAAGATAGAAGAATTTACCGAATTGGGTTCGGGTTGGAAGTTTGAAATGATCGAGGAAATTTTATTTCACACAATAAAATATAACGTATTACGCGGTAGTTCACATATTGACCTGCCACCAAAAATAAAAAATAAAAAATGCTGCATAAACGTAAAGAACGTCGATAACAGATGTTTTCAGTGGGCTGTTCTTTCTGCGCTATTTCCAGCAGAAAAAAAAATGCTGATCGTGTTGACAAGTATATTAGTCACGTATCAAAATTAAATTTTAATGGCGTCGACTTTCCAGTTGCAGAAAATCAAATACCAAAGTTTGAAAAGCAAAATAATGTTTCAATAAATGTTTTCGGACTAGACGAAAAAGAAAACGTCTATCCAAGATATATTTCAGAAAAAGCTTCACAATCGACAATAAACATGCTGTTTTATAAAAATCATTACGTTTGGATTAAAAACTTTAATGGACTAGTTGGTGAACGAAAGAAGAAAACGTTCTTCTGTTATCGCTGCTTGCACGGTTGTACAGACAATGAAACATTACAAAAACATTTGCAGTACTGTAGTGACGTACAACGAATAACGATGCCTCTAAAAAAGATAGTTTATTACAGTTTGTCAATCACAATCACAAACTAAAAATTCCTTTCGTTATATACGCTGATTTCGAATGCTTACTTCAGCCTGTACTTGGCGTAGAAAATAATCCTAACCAATCGAGCACAAGGAAAACTCAAAACCATGTTCCGTGTGGAGTAGCGTATAAGATAGTTTGTTGTGCTGATTCGAGATTATCCAAACCAATCAAATTATATCGTGGTAAAAATCCGGCTGTCTGGCTTCTCAAGCGGTTGATTAGCGAAGTTGATAATATATTTTATCGTTTGAAAAGAGTAACTCCAATGATAAAACTGACATCTCAAGAAGAATCTGATCACGAGCAAGCAGAATGTTGTTATATTTGTGAAAAAGGTTTTGATGATAACAAAAAAGTACGTGACCATTGCCATCTCACCGGACAGTACCGTGGAGCGGCTCATGATCAATGTAATTTAAAATTTCATGCTCCAGATTTTATTCCAGTTATTCTTCACAACTTTCGAGGATATGATAGCCACATTATCGTAGAAGCTTTTGGTGATCCTGACGTAAAATCTCGCTTAAAACTCGATAACGTAATCAAATGCATTCCAAATAATTTTGAAAAGTATATGTCAGTTACGCTAGGCAAGTTGCGTTTTATTGACAGCCTGCAGTTTATGGCAGCATCATCTACTGACCAAAAAAGGAGTATTTCCGTACGAGTATCTCGATGATTGGAGTAAATTTGATGAAACTTCGCTACCTGACAAGGACAAATTTTACTCACAACTTAAAAATGAAAATATACCCGATGATGATTACAAATATGCTCAAGATATCTGGAAAGAATTTGATTGTAAGACGTTTGGAGATTATCATGATTTGTATCTAAAATCTGACGTGTTATTGCTGGCGGACGTATTTGAAAGTTTTCGAAAAGTGAGTTATAACAATTGTGGACTAGATCCTTGTTGGTATTATTCTGCTCCCGGGCTGTCGTGGGACGCATTGTTAAAGTTTAGTAAAGTAAGGTTAGAATTACTGACTGACGTTGATATGTTCAATTTTATCGAAAAAGGTATTCGAGGCGGTATTAGCGTGATAACAAAAAAGTATGCGGAAGCAAACAACAAATACTTAAAAGAGTACAATCCTAATCTTCCTTCGAAGTATATAATTTATCTAGATTGTAATAATTTGTACGGTTATTCTATGGCAGAACCAATGCCTTTTGGTGGATTTCGTTGGATCACGGCTGAGCAATTTCTATCAGAGACAGAAAAAAAGATACCCGACGATGTTTCGTACTTCGTTGAAGTTGATCTCGATTATCCAACTTCGCTACACAATTTACACAACGATTATCCCTTCTGTGCAGAATCGATGATAATAGATTATAGTACGTTATCTCAAGAACAACAAGCGTTAGCATCACCAAGACAAAATTCTATGGTCAAAAAACTAGTGCCAAATTTACTCGATAAGAAAAATTATGTTTTACATTACAAAGTTTTAAAACAAGCAGTAGATGCTGGTCTTGTTTTGAGAAAAGTTCATAGAGTTTTAAAGTTTAATCAGTCGCCGTGGATGAGAGGTTATATTAACTCGAACACTTCTAGAAGAGCTGTAGCGAAAACCGATTTTGAGAAAAACTTCTTTAAGCTTATGAACAATTCCGTTTTTGGTAAGACGATGGAAAATATTAGGAAACGCGTAAATATCGAGCTAGTTAATGATATCAATCGCAGAAACAAACTTTTGTCAGACGATGATTTTGTTAGCATGAAAATTTTTAATGAAAATCTTGTCGCGATACAAAGAAGAAAAACAAATCTAAAACTAAACAAGCCGATTTACGTTGGAGCTTCCGTGTTAGATTTATCAAAATGACTGATGTACGATTTTCATTATAATTTTGTTAAAAATCAATGGCCGTCCAGTAGACTATTGTTTACTGATACCGACTCGCTCGTGTATGAAATCGAATGTGAGGACGTCTATCAGGATATATTTGATAATCGACATCTGTTTGATCTTTCCGATTACCCTCGTGACAGTAAATTTCCTGACGACACAAATAAAAAGGTTATTGGTAAGTTCAAAGATGAAATGAACTCGAGCACCATCAAATATTTTATTGGATTACGCAGTAAAATGTACGCGGTATTGCTAGATAATAATAAAATAACGAAAAAGGCAAAAGGTCTGCCTCGCGATTTTGTTAAAAAGTTTATGAAATTTGATGATTACAAGTACGCGCTTGATGGTTGTGTTAGTTTTATAAGAGCAATGGCTATTCGAACAAATCATCATAAACTTGAAACAGATGTTATTATCAAACGCGGATTGAGTAATTTTTATGACAAACGTTATTGCGAAAATGGAGTAGATACATTTGCACTTGGTTATTGTTTTGATGATAGATCTATACTCGATATTATATTCGATGACTAAGGTATGAAATTTTATCTAAACTTTAGAAATAATGTTTGAAAATTTGACAGTGACAAACAGTTACAATAGCAAGATCAAATATCTAATGATGAACGGCAAACAGTTGACAGTTGAAATTAATAATGAAACATCAGGTATATGTTTTACCGCAGTTAGAGACAAGCTAAAACTTTCTCTTACCAGATCTGATGACAGCGAGTATTTCAATTACCTCGAACAATTGAGCCAGAAATTGTTAGAGGAATTTAAAAACTTTCATAATCCGATCAGCCAACAAAAATATACTAAACTTACAATCGATCTTGATCGATCAAAAGTATATTTTATCGACAAAAAATATCCTCTTAACAAATCGCAAATAAAAGATTTATTTGAGTCTCGTCGCTGTGTGAGCGGTAAAGTAAAGTTTAGTCTCTACTATCGTGATGATGAAATATTTCTAATATCAACAGTAGAAACATTGATAATTGGTGATGAGGTATAAATAATATATGAAAAATGCCACTTACTTGATTCCGCTCGGTGAAGACGTCCTCTTGAAAGTGCCTCAGAAGGAAATTTTACCTGCCTTATATACTAATAGATCTGCGTGGGCGTTTTTCTAGAAATTCCATGTGATTATGAGTCATTCTAGAAATTCCATGATTATGAGTCATTTTGCGTGGGCGTTTTCTGGAATGTTCTGACACATCTCCGCGTGACGTTGCAGTATGACTAAGACATGTTACCTGGCTTGGTTGATGTGTGATTGATTTTCAGACTGCATACATCAAAGGCTTGGCTTATAGAGAGTATTGATTGATTTCCAGATTACATTACCTTATGCAACATCTGTTGCGTACATCAAAGGCTTGGCTTGTAGAGAGTATTGATTGATTTCCAGATTACATTACCTTTTACAACATCTGTTAGGTAACATGTAATATATTAGTGTAAAAAGTATAGGATTATATCTGAGCTAGAATCGGCCTCTTGGTTTTGAGAAAAATAAAAAAAATCGTTTGGGGTGGGAGTTTTAAGGTAGAGATAGGGGTAATTTGTATTTGTTCTGAGAGAGGGAGGGGGTGGAGAGAGGTCTTTGAGCTAGAATCGGCCTTTTCCCTTACTACTGTAGGGTGACGTCACGGTACTGGACAGTTGCAATAATATAGCAAGTACCGTGACGTCATGCCACCTGTGTCATTTCTATATAAAGTTTGAATCATTCGCGGTCGTGTTTGTGGATAGTATAGTATGTTTTATACATTCGTTTTTTTCAATAAATTGATGAACATCAATCTATCATACACAAATTATACAATCGACTAAAAAAAAATTTTAGGTAAGAGAATAATGTTTTAGGGAGTTAAATATAAATTATAAAATCGAATAAAAAAAATTTTTAGGCAAGAAAGAATAAATCTTTTCGAGGCATAGGAAGTGGCCCTGAAAAGGGCCTTTGGTTTTCTTCTTTGTCTTCTTCTAAGTTCTTCTATTCCTCCACCAACTTCTTATTTTCTGTCCTACACTTTTTTTCTTCTTCTCATTCTTTCCCTCCTCCTGTTTTTCCTTCTCCTCCTCCTTTTCCTGTTTCTTCCTTTTTTCATTTTCTTCTTCCTTTTGTATTTTTTCATTTCACTCTCTCATCCTCCTTTTGTCTTCTAAATCTTCCTTTTCGTCCTTTTCAATTCTAATCATCTCATTTAATATCTCCTTTCCTCTCTTTAAATTGTTGATTTCCATAGCCAATCTGTGTGGGCTATAAGCCCCAAGCAGCATTCTAAGTATCATCTCCTCCACCATGCCTAGTGTGTCTACCATCTCCTGCAATCTTATCATTCTCTCCATGTTGCTAGCCATTTTTTATATTCAGCGTTGAATGGCGCGAATGACGAACGCTATGCTTTTATATACTTCA
This sequence comes from Megalonaias nervosa, assembly GCA_016617855.1. NCBI lineage: Eukaryota > Metazoa > Mollusca > Bivalvia > Unionida > Unionidae > Megalonaias > Megalonaias nervosa. The sequence continues at coordinate 29,415 of JAECUM010014680.1, forward strand.
AGCCCGGACGTGAACGAAAACATCCCTTACAGTCACTTCACATATTATCTACTATCCACACAAACGTACGCGAATGCATAAAACTTGCCATATATACTATTCACACAAACGAAGGAAGAGAAGAAAAAACATACACATATCTACTATCCACACAAACGGACGAGAATACATAAAACACACCATACCTACTATCCACACCAACGGACGCGAATGCATAAAACATACACACTATACTTCCACACCAACGAACGAGAATGCATAAAACACACATATATACTATCCACACAAACGGACGAGAACACATAAAACACACATATACACTATCCACACAACGAAAGCGAATGCATAAAACATGCCATATTTACTATCCACACCAAGGAACGAGAATGCATAAAACATACCATATTTACTCTCCATACCAATGAACGAAAATGCATAAAAAACACACCTATTTACTATCCACACCAACGAACGAGAATGCATAAAACATACACACTATACTATCCACACATCGAACGAGAATGCATAAAACATACCATATTTACTCTCCACACCAAGGAACGAAAATGCATAAAACACACACCTATTTACTATCCACACCAACGGACGCGAATGCATAAAACATACACACTATACTATCCACACCAACGGACGCGAATGCATAAAACACAAACACATATACTATCCACACCAATGAACGCAAATTCAAACACACACACACATACACACACACACACACACACACACACACACACACACACACACACACACACACACAACAGTAAAGGAGTGAGTGTTTATAGTCACACTACTCTACATTCACACAAATTGGCAACTTGAATAGTCTCTCTTTTCTAGAGATTTGGTTTGCCCTGAGAAGGGCTGTTTTTTTTTTTTTGGTTTTTTTTTTAACTTCAAATACACTTGACTAATGGTGACATCTCCCTGGGCGAGCACCACACAAGCAACGTCGGCTCCAGTCCTGCTCCCAATTGATGTTTGTTCCTGGGAGCGCAGAGGGAAGTTTACTGGCTTCAGATCCCCAATCTTTAGTTTCTGGGATTCTGAAGACTGCCCTCTGCCTTCTTCTGTTTTGTAGCCGGGGATGACATTGCTGCGGCTCCCATTCTTGCCGCTGTCTCTCTAATTCCTCCTAAGCCTCCACCTCCCAGTTTTCCATCTGAGGGGCAGCGACTCTTGGTACTGGTGGTTGTGGTTGTGGCTGTGGCTGTCATTGTGGTAGCTGTGCTTGTGGATATGTCCTCACCACAGGTTTCACCTCACACAGAGGTCTTATGATGAGGTGAGGCAGGATCCCTCTTTCCTTCTCCTTCTGCTCTTCTTTCTCCTTTTTTTCCTCCTCTTCCTCAAGTCTGTCACTTTCTGCAATGGCCTCCATGGCTAGCTCATCCAAAATGCGTCTGGCATACTCCAGGTGCATTTGAAGTTCAAGCAATTTAGCAGTTCTATTGCTCATTTTGTTACTGTTGCCTCGTTGACAATGGGTAGCCAGACTGACGAGCGTGCCGCTTTATATTCCTGGAGCACGGAAGTGAAAGAAAACATTCCCTCACACCAAAACTTGCCATTACATCAAACGCGCGGACCTAAAAAGAAACACTTACGTTGCCTTTCTTACTTACAAACACAGACATACCTTATCTGACAAGACAGAGAAAACAAAGGGTGAATTTTTTTACTGACAAAAGAAACGAAGTGCTTATAGACACACTTCTATTTTTTTAAACATACAAACACACAAATTTGTTTTGGCAATTGAATTAGTATCTCTTCTCGAGAGTATTGGGGTATCCCTGAAAAAGGCTGTTTTTTGTTGACGGGGAGTGATGGCAATCTTTTTTATTTTACTGTCTAAGATTGCGTCTCCGTCTGGCAGCAGGCTTTCCTATACGATACGGTCTGCTTCTGAGGAAAGAGAAGGAGAACTCTTTGGTGTCCACACGGCAGTCGACAAAACCTCTGTCTGGTTCTTCCTGCTCCTGCTGTTGTTGTTGTTGCCGTTCTCTTTGCTTCTGAAGTCTGTACTTCTCTGTCCATTCTTCTTGTTCTTTCTTGATTTCGTCTCTGAAAACCTCTTTTACTAGGTCTTGGGCTATGGATAATATCCTGACATTCGCTATCTCTTCAGGCTTAGGTATCAGGTTTAGCCTGACACGATGTAAACTGACGTAAGCTTTGTTCAGCTTGGCTAGTCTGGAAGGCATCTTCATAGGTTGACGAGTCAACAGTGGATGACCAGAATGGAGACCAACGCGCTTTATATGGTTCAAACGCGGACGCGATAGAAAACATCCCTACTAGGTTTTAGTCTCGGAACGCTATGATAGCGAATGTCATGGTGAGGGATAGAGAGAAAGTCAAAGAGCATATATTCAGTCTTTTTTTGAAAACAAACAACAGACACATTTTTTCAAAAAGACAACATTTTTTATTCAACCAACAATCAACCACCAACAATTAACAAGTAACAATAACATCAAACACATTATTTTGACAAGGTTGACAACGTTGTGAAATCATGTGAGATTTCCATTGATGGAAGTCATGAGGCCATTAATGTACACTACGTTTCCTAGCTAAAGACAAAAGATAGCCATAATGGTCACAAAACCATCGATCTAGTTTCTCATCGTTTCTAGAAGAGTGCCGATCAAAATAAGTCACTAAATGTTCTAAAGGATATCCAAGACTGCGTTGATGAAGAAAATACACACAATAATGTCCACACACCATGGAATCTGTGCCTTGTAATTTCACACTATTGAATCGTGTCGTCTGGGCATTTCTTCTCATAAAGTCAATGATATCGTCTTCCAAAGTGGGTAATCCATACGAATCAAAATATTCCACGCATACCTCTTGAGGGAAGTAGACGGCAACCCAGTGAGTTCCTGGGAGATGACTTTCGTCCGTTTTGATGACATAAGCTTGATGGTCTTGAGGTTTGCGATGAGGTAGTTCATCTTTAGCGCACACGACAGGATTCCAAGAAGCAGTATAAGAACTATTGTTCAAAAGGTAATAAAGTTCCCAGGTATCCATTTTTTGTTGTGCTGTTTGTTTTTGTTTTCTTCACAGGTAATGATAAGACATCAATTCAATTCTGACTTATTGTTTGAAACGCTCTGTCAAGTAGCCGTTTCTTCGCCTTGTCTCCGCACTCTGGGCTAAGAGAGCTTCGATGCGATAGATCTCTAGAGTAGTCAATGTTGGGCAGGAATGATGACGCAAGCCTTTATACCACTCATGCAACACGGCTTCTTCTGAGATGAGACTCCAAGCGTCGTCCAGATACTTGTCCAATTTTTCTTCTTGACTCATCATCATAAATTTATCGTGTTGAATTTGACTGGGATGATCGTTTTGACATCCATAACAATATTTCTTACTCAGTTCCGTAATTGTATCCGCCAGGTGTTTAGCAAAACAGGACACTAAATGTTGTTCTTGTTCTGGCCATCTGGACGTGAACACTACCTCGTCCTCTTTGATTTGGTCTTGGGGTTCTGTTTTCACGCAAACCTTCCATTCCATGTCCAAAGATTCTCTCTCGTTCAATGAGGAATAGGAGTCTTCCATTGTTTCTAATAGTCTAAAATGACTTCTCTCAAACTGTTGATTTTTGTGGTATTATCGAATTCGGCATACAAGATGACATTGACCGTCTCGGTGAGAGCTTCTGCAAACTGAAGTTCCACACGCAGTTGACCAGATTTTATAGGGTGGAAATGTCCCTTGTCGCTGCCTTGGTCTGGAGTGAAATAAAAGGCCCACAAAGTGTAACCTCCTACATAATCTTCGTACGAAATACCGTGACTGGTGTTGGTTCCTAGTTGTCCGGTAGCTTCGTACAGGGACAACTACGATCTCAAGTAATTCTTCTGGGCAAAGTTAGGTTCGAAGGGTCTGGTACACAAGGTCTTGCCATCGCGACTGACTTCGATCTTGGACACTCTGTAGTGCTTAAACTGGAAAGGATTTTGATCGTGGGCTCCGTTGAGGGCTGCATTACTGACGATGCCAACGATTAAACGTTTGTGTAACTGTCCTTGGAACAGATGATCTTCGATCTTGGATCGAAGTGGAGCAGCAATGGTGAACGTTTTCACTTCTACACGTCGTATCGGAT
>JAECUM010014681.1:0-108936 GCA_016617855.1 Megalonaias nervosa
GTAAAACAAACAGTATTACTCCATACCGCAGGACAGTCTCAGATTCGGCTCATAGATTACAGCAGGTTAACGGTCCCGCCAATCCCCCGATTCCTGCACCCACAGTTATCACAAAGTAATTACATTTCATGTTGGTACTCCTCATCTTGCAAAATAACTGTCATGGATTAAAATATAGGATACTGTTCTTAATACTTAGACAAAGAGGTGATAATATGAAAAGCTGAAAGTGAAGAGGCATCTATGCAAGTTTATAGTATAATTGATCACCGCTTTGTACAAGAGTAGTACTAAAAACTAGTTAAAATAGTTGTTTTTTTCCCCCAACAAACAGCTAAAACATTTACATACAGTGTGACCCTGCTATAGCACGCTCCGTTATAACACAAATTCGGATATAACATGGTTGTGGTGTGGCTCCCGAAATTTCATATACATGTACTTTTCTTGTACACGAAAAAAAAAATTTTTTCTTAAAAGTTCAAAAAAAACAAAAAAAGTTTATTATCATTTTATGGAAGAGATCGCATATGAATAATACAAGACGATCGTGGCGTGGCTCCTGAAATTTTATATGCATTTTTCTCATACACGAAAAAATAGTGTTTTCTTCTTAAAAGTATGAAAAATAACGTGTAAAAAGTTTATTCAGGAATCGTGCAGGGCTTCGCCAATGTCGCAAATTGCGATTTTTTTTTCCTTATTGGTGGCAAAATATATAATCTGGCGGTTTTTGTTATTGGCGACATTGTTGGCTGTTTAAACTTGTATATACAGCCATTGGTTTGGAGTAGAGAAATTCAGAGGCCCCATAAAAGGAAGCCGCAAAGTTGATATAAAATGCACTGAAATTTATCAATTGTTACACAAATTCTTTGTCCATAGTGACAAACCATCTTAACAGTGCATTGTTATATCAAAATCCGTTTATGTTGACATATAGCATGAGTACTGTATTTTTGAGATATCAGCTTTTTTTTCAAATTTACATTTCTGGTAGCGGAGATCAACCGGACAAGGCATTATCTCATAATCTATCTTTCGTCGGATTTTCAGCCACTTGCTAGTAATTAATATATTTACATAGACTGACATTTGTATGTGGATGGTAAGTAAAATTCCTCTTCTTTTCACTCCGAATTAAATCCTTCAGAACATTCACATTTTCTGTAGTAATCCCTGTCATCAGACCAGAACACCTGCGTCTCTATCGTTGATCGACCCTTTCTTTAAATTTCTGATGCATGCGTGGAAGACAGCATCACTCCACTACCACAAATGCTCTCACTTGTCTATTCAATAGGCAGGGAGGAACGACGGCCAATTCGTTTTTTTTAAAGAAATGTACCCAGATAAAATAGTAGCTGAAATTTCAAAGAAAACATTATCTTTGAAACTCCAATTGTTATGAAAACGTACTAAGCAAATGGAGAAAAAAAATCAGTCTCACTCATGCAATACAATCTTTTGATGTTGCCGCCACAATCAGAAACGGGCATTTGTTTGGTTTTCCAAAGCTGTCCTTTAGCGGACTTCAATAACGCATGCACCCTTCATCAAAGAAAGCCGACTACAATCTTCGATAAAAACAAGAACCTTTCTTCAAAGGAAGTCAGTACCAAACCTAAAGCAATGGAATATGATGGATTGTTTCATTTTCCAACGTGACTGGAACACTTTTACTGTGCCGTGAGAGTTTCCTTTTTTACAGGAAAAAAGATTATGCTTTCGATCTCTACCGACGGCGCTTAAAACGCAAAGTTTTACCGACTTGGGATGTACTGAAAAGTAAATGTGCTTCATCATTCATTACATGATTGTGCTATCTTTTTCCACTGAATTCAGACCTATATGACCTGTGACAAAATTACTGAATATTTTAAATCTGTGTGTGTGCATATTTTCAATGGAATTACTTGTATTGTGGATTCAATGTATGTGACGTGATTCGCGGGTGAGTACACGGTGTTGATACTTTATTCATTGCCATACATTAGACATGTATATATAAACAGTATACATGTATGTGTACCAATGCGTGGTTCTCAGAATAAAGTAAAATATTAGATATGCCTTCTTTGTTTTCACTACAGGTGTATTTCTTATTTAATATGCATCGATTTAAGATGATAACTGTGCCAATGAAGCACATATTTTTGCGCCCGCATTTATTACCTACCCCCCCCCCATTTTTTGGGGGGTACATGCATCATTTTCTTCAGCTGACTGACCTGGTTGCTTATAACACGGTTCGGTCTATAACACGGTCAGGTTCTATGGCTCCCAACTACCATGTTATAGCGGGGTCACACTGTACCAGTTTTGTAATAACCATTTTCAGTTTAAAACCATTTTGTCAAAACAGTATCTTGCATTTGTGACTTGAAAACAAAATTTCTGTACAGCTTATCTACAGTACAAATGTTATGTTTTCCACATGTATTGCAGTATAACAACAATATAGGGGGCCCTGAGTGGCGGAGTGGTCTAAAGCATTCACTGTTACAGATCACTGCCATCTCATCTCTGTCTGCGTGGGTTTGAGTCTCAGGCTCGGCCATTGTGGGTATGTGAGAAAGCTTGCCGGTAGCATTTTGTGGGTCGGTGGTTCTTTCCAGGGTTTTCCCAGGTTCTTCATCCACCATTTATACTGGCCGCCATGTATAGCCTATCTTGTGCTGAAAAATGGCGTTAAACCCTATAATAACAGCAACAACAATATACTCTATTCATGTAATTGCATTATTGTCAGCCATTAATACCATTTTTCTTGGGACATGGCAATTCAGTCAGCAGGATACTGGTATTTTTGTAAAATATGCTGAATGGGCAGATTGCAAACATTTTGTTGCATACAATCAATATTGGCTAAAAAAATTTAAAGTTTCCAAATGTGGTCAAGTTTCACAGCAGTTTATTTTTAAGATTGTCAGTACTCGTCTGCTTTCTTAAAAAAGGAGACTCTATATGCATTTATCTGGTTTCTTAAAAAAAGATACTCTGCCTATATACATTTATCTGGTTTCTTAAAAAAGAGACTCTATATGCATTTATCTGGCTTCTTTAAAAAGAGTCTCTGTTTTTATGCATTTATGTGCTTGCTTAAAAAAGAGCAGTTAATATCCTTGATAAGCAAGCTTTGCAAGTTCCTGACTTCTTCCTTTTATTCATGGCAGTTTTTTCCATGATAACCACATCTGCATGTATTCAGTTCATCTTCTGAGTTGTTTTGTTACATGAAAAATAACTGTTGTGTGTGATTGAATTGCTGAAACAGTCGAAGTGCTGTTTTGTATACTTGGGTAAATCCTAACCATATTTAGACTTATAGTGTGGAGATTGCTTTCAAATTTTCAGAGGTGGGATAGTATGAATAGGTGTTGATCATATCAGCAATGCATTGTCATGTCACAGACTTGTCACAAAATTGTTAAAGCTACGTTAAAAATTCAAATCACACATACACACACACACAAGCACACACACTGACAAACTCACACACATAAACACACACACTATAAAACAACCTTGATATTAGAGGTCACTCCAGTCAGTGGTTACATAATTATAATCATGGTCACAGTCTTTGTTAGAGATTAATTTCTGGCAATGATTGAGACTTCTTGGTCTTAAATGAGTTGATTTTAATACTTTTTATCCATTCAGACCAATTCAGCAACTTGATATCTGCCCCAGTTTGTGAATTTGCCCAAGTTTGCAGAAATTTAAGTAACTATATCATTTAAAGCTGGTCACTGAGAATCTTGGTATAGGCTATTTTATATTTATCACCAGTGGTGGTACACTGACAGAAGTAGTTTGACCAACAAAAAAAATAATCTAGAAACACAAGCACCAATTCTGAAACCATGATTCTTTATTTTTAAAAGAACACACTGAAACATCACCATGAAAGTGTTCTTTATTGGCAAGCAAAGATATGCAGACCTACATTGCTCTATAGACCTACAGACTTCAGATCTACGTTGACATTTTTGGCTTGTAAATGCACAATCCTGACAACAGAGATGTTTTTCTTCTGGACAAGATATTTCAGGCAAATTATGAATTTCATTGGTACATAAATTATCTGGACAGTGAGAAATGTAATTTTTTAATGTCCAGAAATTTAATGATGGTTGCATGCAGAAGTGTATACTTCTACTGATTTTGTAGCAATACAAGAATTTGCAGTGAATATTTTGTCTTTGCAGTGGTCCATATGGAGACAACACAAATGGATTTTCACCTGCAACAACTCCAGTTACCTCAGTATGCCCTAGTCCAAATACATCATTTGACTTGCATAATTCTACACCAGCTCACCCTGCTCAAAATGCCCCACCCACCAGAGCTCCACCCACTGACTCACGCCCTACAACTCCACAAAGTTCAGCATCAGTGGGCACAAGGCGAACAAAGGTATCAGATAAATTGCCATCAGCCTCAACAGGTTCAGCACGACCAATAGGCACAGCTGACAGGCATGGTAGAGCCACATCAGGATCCACAACAGCGAGAACCAGTGGTTTACAAGCTCCACGGAAAAATCATTTAACTTCAGTAAGAATTTTCACAATGAATTTTTCTTTTCGTTACAGGGTGAGAATGAATCACTTTAAGCCATTACTTTTCAGCTGACTAAAAACATTGCAAAAGGAATCTTGATTATTCTGTTTTCTCCGCATTTCATTTAACATTTTGTGACAAGTTCAGCTAAATAATGCATTTTCTAGCTCACCTCTTCGAAGTATATATACCTATGTACAGTCTTACTGCATAGCAACCATTATTTCTTCCTAGGTTCTATGCAGTTGTATGGAGTGAGTTTTGTAGCACTCATTCCCTGGGAAGAGGGTTAATAGGGCTCATTTTGTATATACATGTATGTTAGTTGTACATTTTTAGTGAAGTTTTTGTTCTAGCTCAGCTTTTAAGTATACTATATACATGCTGTTTTACATGGAATCATGTCATTTCGTTAGGGGATGCATCTTAATGAGTACTTCACACTCATCACAAAAGTAAATCACTGTGACCCATATTTCATGCTTTACTGACTTTGTTTCAGTTGATTATGATTGTATTATTAAACTTGATGATTGTATACATCTCTGTTAGTACCGTGCCTATGCAAAAAAGGGTCTCTTTACCTTACATTTGCTGCTAGGTTCAGGTTTCACATTTAACTGGTGACCACATAGGTGTTTTGTGTGCTGTGTATTACAATCTCATTTTGCTAGTAGGTAATTATGCCCGTATTTTATACTTCACTGACTCGAGTTAAATGTTGTGTTTTATGTTCATTTCTTACTGTTCATGTTAGAATTGTGAAAAAGATGATGATAAGAATCTTTATTGGTAGCACATCTTTAAAAGAAAAAGAGGTTAATTTGACCAGTGTTTCATCTTTTGCTGGCATTGGTTAAATATATGCGTTTATCTCGTGACTACAGAAGGTTATGGAATATACTATGTATGCTATCCTAGCAAGAACCATACAGTTTTATGATGTGATGCATCTTCATAAATGCTACACTTGTATTGAAAAAAAGAAGTCACCGAGTTATATTTTATATTTGAGTGACTTTATTCAAATGTGTTTTAAGTTCATTTACTGTGTACTGCTTTTTTCCAATGATGAAGCATGATAATTGGATGCAACTTGAGAAGTTTACTGCAACGTATATATTATACTTTGCTTACATAGGTTAAGTATTTGTCTTTGGATCATGATAACAAATTCTTGATCCTGTATGCATCCCAACCTACTCAGAAATCTGTTTCTTACCAGTACATTTGGAATTGGGAAGAAATATGTTAATTCAGTAGTCAACTTTCCATATTAATGACAACACATTGTATATTGTGATAGGTATTCTCATGGTTAGCCATGTATTTGTACATGTGAATCAGTATAGGAAATTGATAATTAGACTTAATGCTGCATGCTTTTAATGTGAGGCCTTGGCTGTAGTGTCTGCTCATGGTTATTACTGAGGCATGGTTGCCCAACATTGCCTTCTATTGGGAATATTAGTTGCTCAGCATTAACTTCTAATTGTCATGGGCTGCCAGGCAATGGATTTGTCATGCCTTAATTACTGGCCATCACTAAACGGTTTTTCAAAGCCTGTTGCTTTCACCCAGTTAAATTTGGTTTCTAGAATTATCAATCTTTGCAGATTTTAAGAATAGTGATTTGAAAAAAAAAGGACAAACAGAATTAATCTCTCTGGTTTTTGTCAACTCGTATTCTCTCCTTTGATATAGACAAGATTTAAAAAAAATTTTTTTTTATCATTCATGCCCTGTCACAGTATGTCCATCTATTTATGGCATGTCAGCTGAATAATGTGTGTATAGTGCTCATTAAAAGTTATGCTCATCAAATGTAAAAATAAAAATTTTAAAAAATACTTTAGTTAGTAAAAGGGGCCAAGATTTTGCTATCAGTATCACTTTAATATGAAATTTCTGCATGATTTTTAATGTTTACAGCGGTTACTGCAGATGACTAAAAGCTTCACAGAGGTGAGCTATGTAATCATTGATTACACTCTGGTTAACAAAATTTATGTACAATTCAAACAGCTTTCTTCACATATGGTTGATGGAATACCTTTTTTCACATACGGTTGATGAAACATGCACAACTTTGCATCACACTTATTGTAACGTTCATATAACTGCATTACATTTTCTTTTGATACTTTCATTCACACTGTATACTAAAAAAATTTTTTGACTATATACTGTACTTAAATTTAGCAATATAAATTCATTTTGCACTAATTTTGACCTGTGTATCATTTCTTGCATGTAGGTATTTTTTCCTACCAATTTATACATTCATTTCTACTTGTCAGATGACTAAATCTCCTCACATGCTCATTTGCATGACGTTCCTACTTGACTTGATGAATGTTCCTTTGTTTTCCTAACAATAGTTATTTTGGCTTTGGGAAAAGGGGGTGGGGTTCAGGCTTTCCATTCTTCCAGCATAGTGCCCAAATTCTTTTACTAACTATAGCAAACTTTATGGTCTTATTAAAATTATTAAAAGTTTAGTTCCATCGGCCTTTCATGGCAATTTATAAGTTAAGGGAGGCAAATCAAATGAAGGCAAATGATCATTTGTGATAGTACTTTCCACTGGAAGTACCACTGTTGGTCATACTTGAAACTTGAATAGGAATTGGGTTCGGAAGGAAATCAGAATAATTTATCAAATGTTTCAGATGTTTTTTTTCATAAATTCTCTATTAACATATAAAGAAAAAATATTAGAAAAATATTATAATGATTATTATAGCAGTATGTTTTCCACATTAAGTAGTAATATTTCTGTAGTTATGTTCTGTGTATTTCTACTATTCAAGACAGCAGTATGCTCAATACTTTGATTAACATCAATGACAGGTACTTGTAGTCACTTTGAATGAATGTTTTGTGATTTCAGGTGTAATCATGAACATCTTGTTCAGTCCAACTCTTTGAATTGTAATTTGTTTACTTGGCTTTATAGTGTTCTTGAAAGACAGAAAAATGTTTACTTCAAGCATACTTGATGATAAATTGTTTCAGAGCTCTCAGATCAGAGTTTTAAAGAGCCCCTTGATTAATAAGCTTTTAATGAAAGTTTATTCAAGTAGAATTAAAACTTTGGTACATTTATATTTCTCAGAACATAGTAATGAGCATTAAATGACTATTTTTGATACAAAATGTATTACTTATTAATCATTTTAAATAATATTGATTATGGTAGGAATATACCCTAATTATTTACAGCAAAAAATTGTTAATGTTGAAATAAAATGAATAATAGATCATAGTAAACAAAAGTGGGGTTTCCAAATACAGCTGGTTAATTGCATCCAAAATGCACATTGATTAGCATGAATTCTAACAATAAATAGTTGAGTTTTAATTGTAAGGCAAGTACAATAATTGACTTTTACGAATGTAATTTACATTTAGCTTTTATCTCAAAGAGCACCTACATTGACCATCATGATCCTTTTAAATGAAAACCACATGAGCTTGGCTTCAGATAATCTTAACATTAAGTTTTTGAATATTTTTTATTCTGATGTATGTTATGAAACAGTCGCAATTTTCACTCATAAATGAAAATGGTCCCTATTTGATCTCCAATATGGCTTCCACAGTGACCATCTAGAAGTTTTATTATTGCTGCTTCTTCAAGATGACTGGTCATTTCAACATTATGCTTTCACCAGAATACTTTTTATGATGGAAATGATGCACATTTGATAACCAATATAGCCACCAGGTCAGCCTTCTCAAACATCTTAGCTTTATTCTTCTGAAATCGGAAGATATATCAGCATAGGGTTTTCACCAAAATATTTCTTATTGTGTCTTCTTGGTCTTAAATTGAAATGGTGCTGATATGACATCCATTATGGGCACATGGTGGCCATCTTGAAAGGCTTGTTGCTAGTCTTAAAGGGAAAGTCATTTTAACGTGAGGTTTTCATTAGAAGAGTTCTTGTGGTGTCTACCTGGTCCTGAACGAAAATGACACGAACTTATTGTCAGTAGCAGAGGTACCCTCAGTAACAAAATTTCTTTCTTGCAGTATGTAGTTATTCCAGTTTTAAAATGAAGCCAATATTAACACCCAAAAAAGGCTGTCTTGATTACCATCCCAAAATCTTTGTATGGCTACTTTTGATAGAGATTGTCTCATTGATGTGGTTTTTCTGAAGACACTATTATAGCAATATGTAGCTGCTTCTAAAAGAAAATTGTGTTTATGTGACCTCTAACATGGTATCATAATGACCATCTTGTTTTGGCTGCTCCGCTTGCATGAGTGATGGTATTCACATGGAGTTTTCATTGAAATACTATAACAGTATGCAGCTGCTTCTGAAGTAAAATGGTTCTCATCTAACTCTCAAAAAGCTAATTATCACTGCTGGTACCTGAATGGTGGCATTGACATGGTGTTTTTCACCAAAACACCTCTTGCAGTATTAAATTGATTCTGAAAAACAAAAATGGTTCTGATCATTTTATCACAATCTTCAAATTTTTGCGAAGGAATTTTGAAAAGCAAACCCAGTTGACCTCAGAGTCGAGACAAATGCCTCTGCTTGGACTGGTGTACTTCACCAAGCTATGGATACAGTGACTTGTAAGATATACATGTGCATTTTGACTTGATTTATATTTAGTTGCAGTTAAGTGAACAAGTTGATAGAATCCTGACACTGATTTTAAGGTAACAAGTCTTGACTCCTGCTTTTAGCTGTACTGGCTTTTGAGCATGATAACACAAACAAGTATGAATATATTTTGTTTTAATCAGATCTAGTTTGTAGATAAATCTGATGACTTCCATTTAATTACAGGAAGGGGAAGGTGTTCTCTACCCCCCCCCCACAGGCCGTATAAATTTAAACAAACCTAGAACATTTGTAGATCCTGACAATGTCTCAGAGTTTAATGATTCTCTGTCCAAGATATCAGCTTGAAGCTGTATGACTGTGATGAAGAACATTGCCCTGCGCTTAAGTTATCTTGTGAATGTGTTAATTTGGATGTGTAGGAAAATATTTTCATTATCAGATTCTGTATATTGGAGTTTCTCAATATCAGATATGTTTTCAGTTCTTAACAGTTAAAAAGAAAAATTTCTTGGATTCCTAGAAATCTTTTTCAGCAATTGGAGCCTCTATTCCTTCATTTACTTACTGAGCCGCAGTAGCTCATTAGGTAAAGCATTGGACTAGTAATCCAAGGGTTGTGGGTTCAATACCTGACCAGGCCAGCCCAGATCAAACTGCCTTTGTGTGGTCCTTGGACAAAACACTTAGCTCCTATTTTCTTGGCATGTTATAGCCAGTAATGTTTTAAACGTGACCTTAAAACCAACAAAACAAAACCCTTCATTTAGTTATGCCGTGGTAGAGTAGGCGAGAAATCTTATGCTGATAAATGAATGTATCATTGACATCTGTTCTCTTAGATGTTCTGTTTTTCTGTAGGAAGAGGAGTTTCAGTATCAGCATCAAAATATCAAAAACCTACAGCAGACAGAGGCTCAGCGATTTAGGAGTCGTCTTGAGGAACAAAGACTCAAACAATTACAAAGAGATGCTGTTAATAGCTTTGTAGCTAGTGTAAGTTTTCAAGGCTAGTACTGTATATACTCATGAGTCTGCTCCAGCTGCTGACAGCATAGACCCTCATCTGTCATCAAAGTTTGGTCTGGCAGATCATGCTTTATGTTGTTACAATGATTACTCCTAACAAACTGCATAGACCTAGATCTATCTACTGTTGCATTATGTGATGGCAATCTGGGTCTATGCAGTTTGCAGTTGGACTTGACTTGGAAGTGGGCATATATGGTACTTGTGATATAACAAGCTAGTTATGCTATATATATATATTCATAAATATACCAGTTGCTTAAAAAGTGGCCTTTAGTATATATATCTGTTGGTATTGGTATTAGGAGAGTTTATTTGAGGTCTTTTGTACAAATACAGTGGTTTGTTATATTCTTACATTAACCAGTTTATGTGGCAGCTTTGTGTGTGTGTGTGTATATATATATATATATATATATCCTGTTTGATTCCTATTGTAACTCTGTTTTTCCAAATATTTTCAAAATTTGCTAAGTACAGCAAAGTTTTCATACCACAATTGTTGGTCTGATAGGTGTACATATAAGTATATATAAAAAAAATTATGTCACCTGTTTTAAAATCTTGTCACCTATATATAACTTGTCAAAACGTTTTCTCTGTAAAGGTGGAGAACCATGGTAGCACATATGGTTGAGCATTGGACTTGTAATCAAAGGTTTGTGGGTTTGATACCTGCCCAGGCCGGCCCAGGAATTTAGCTTCCATTAAGCTTCCATTTCCTCATCATATTGTATGCTGTTAATAGCCTGTAATGTGTTAAAAGTACCTTTAAATAAAAAAGCAGAAAAAACTTTAGAAAGTTGTGGAAGCCTTTTTCTTGAAACAGGCATGTTTGACAGATGAATGCACACAGCATTGTTTACTGTTGTGCACCAGAGACTATCTTGGTTTAGGTACATGCCATTTCACTCATGAATTGATTATGCAGTACATGGGTTGTGCCAAAAGACAAAGGACTCGTGGTAACAGATTTTAATTTGGAAAGTATGTTTCCCTCTCCAGCATAATCAGTTATCATTGTATTCCCATACATTTTCTTTTTACACATATATAAAAAGTCCTTTGACTACCTGTGTAAAGTTGTTTTTATAGTTTCAAATTTTGACTGTACCATCTACGTTTGATATGGTCCCTTCTCTAAATCCAGCAATGCACTTGAAGCATATACTGGTGTACCCTATTGACCATGGTACAAGGCAGTGGGGCTTGATACAAGGTCAAAATTGACAGTTCAGGTAAGTGGCCTTAACCTATTTGGACAGAGCATAGAATTTGCTAACAAATATTGATCACAACAAAAAGTCTTTTTAAAATATTGGATTTTGATAAAATTTTTAAAAAAAATACCAAAAAACCCCAACAGGGTTTTCATAGAAATCAAATGGATTCTATATCCATCTCATTTTGATACTCTAGTGCTTCCCACTATGCACGAATTGTGTGCTTCCGTTTTTATCATGTATGCTGCTTGACAGATGATTTAGCTTCCAGAAATGATATGCATTGTGCTAACACATGCTTCAGCCATTGCTTGCATTCTCATTTGCTTGCACAATTTCCATATTTCACAAATCACCTTTGAACTGAAAGGGGTGGAAAAACACCATTTAGAAACTACATTGTGAGTGTGATAAATTAGGAATTGTGTGCCTAGTCATTTGTTTTTATAATTTAAAGAAACAACATTATTATACAATGGACATAGAATTCTTTTACAAGCTAATGAATTTGACTGCATGTTTTATGCATGTTTTTCATTATTTCTTCAACTACCATATGTACTCACTTATGAGTCCAACTGCAAACTGCATAGACCCAGATCTGCCAGTGCATTATGCACCAGCAGATCTTGGTATGTGCAGTTTGTTAGGAGCAATTATTAGAAGAGAAACACGATTCTGATTTGCAGGTGCATTATGCTACGGCAGATCAGGATCTTTGTTGTTTATAGTCTGACTCAACTTTAAAGCAAGTATACATGGTACATGTACTTACATTTTGAGGAATAGAATTAAATACAGCTGCAGACCAATTATCGAATGTGTAGTAAAAATATGGAACTGCAGTTTGATAGCGATTAAACGACTGTACTGTATTTGATAGTCATTAAATCATTCTGTACCATTTTTACTTGTGTATAATACATATCAAACTGAAAACATCATTGATCCAGGTCCTGTATTCTCAAAACTTTTACCTAACAACTCATGCGCAAGAGTCCTGAATAAGATTTGGTAATTTTAGCTCATCAACTTCATTTAAATTGACAAGTCAAGGAGAAAAACCTATGTTAAGAAAAGTCTGAAAGTGCTTCAATTTTAACATTATTCTAGTTGAAGTCATAGGTTTGCATCTTTGAGTTTGAGTTTTGCTCATAAAGTTTCAAGAATACAAGACTTTGACCTGGAAATCATCAAAACTTTTGAGCTTGAATGCCTACCAAAATTCAAGTATTACTTTGTTTTTTTCATTACATTATGTTGGATTTTCATAAAATAACAAACTATTATTCAGCAACATTGATAAGGTATCTTTTTACTTTCAGATGTATAGTATGGTTGTTTTATATTCAATATAAAAGAATTGAGAGTTTGCACAACTTGAAGAGTTTGGTAAATATTTGGCCAGATTTGCAGTCACATAGATGTGCTGGCATATTATGGTCAAACTATTTGCTAGAATTAACAATCCAACGTGATATTGATCTGTAGGCACATAATGTGACAGCAGGTTTTGATTGGCACTGACAGCAGTTGGATGCATTCTGTACATATGTTTTAATGGGAATATTTTTCTATTTCAATGTGCTACTTTTCTCATTCATTCAGCAGTTAAGTTCTTGTTAGCAGATATGAAGTTTTGTGAAAAACGATTCTTCCAAAGTATAATCAAACATGTTAAGTTTAAGAGTTAAAATTTACAGTGAGTTTTGCATGGAGTCATTTAAATAAATAGTCATGTAGAATGAGAAATTTCATCATAAACTGTTGCATGGCTTCACACTTACTGTGTATACTTGTGTACAAGTCCTATACAAAGTACAGACTGTATAGACCAAGATCTGTGATTGCATAATGTACTGGTAAATTTTTGTATCTGCAGTTTGTTTGGAGTGATCAGTAGAATGAAGAACACAAACCCTGATCTGCAAGTACATATTGCACTGGCAGATCAGGTTTTGTGTTGTTTCTAAAAGACTTCTGCTTCCCAAGTGTAGAATAATTGTAATATTTCATTTTGTCTGCAAAGGCAATAATATATATATATATATATATAGATATATATATATATATATATATATATATATATATATATATATATATATATATGCCCCGTATGTAAATTTAATTTGTTGATAATATTTATTTTTCCTTCACTCAGTTTGAGAGAATTTTCCTTGTTTTGATGTAGTCCAATGGCAGCAGGGTGGGGTGGGGGAATGGTGGGATGAAACTTTTGTCTCCAAAATAGTTTGCTTTTTTCCTTAATCAAAATCAGTTTCTTTCCTCCCAAAAGTATTGCATCTTGAAGCAAAAAAGTACTGGGACTTTTTTCCTAATGTGATTCTTCAGTGAATTTTGTGTTTATGGTGAAATTTGCTGAATATATTCATAATTTTGAGTTGATCATTGTGAGGTAGTCACAAGGCCTACAATTCAGTAATCAAACATGCACATGCATCTTTTGTGAGGGATAAATTAAGACATCTTTATGTTAATTGACACAGAATAAGACTGCAATCAAAACAAAACTGTTGACATTCTGGAAGTGCATTTATACTAATTGGTATGCGTAATAACCAAGTTAATGTGTGGTCCAGTCCACAACATGTCATCAGACTCATGGAAGCATGGGAGTATCAGCTCCAAGCATATTGTGGTCATTAATAGGATATTGTCTGCAGGGTCCTTAATAGGATGTTGTCTTCTCATGTTCACTATCCATAAAAGCCCCATGGAGACCACGCAGATAAGGAGTACCAGAAGTGAGGTTTGACAAAGGTGAACAAAATGTATGTAATAAAAATAACAAGTTGTGAGTTCCCTAATGTGAATTATTAGCTCACCTGCCTAGCCTTAAAGCCAAATGAATTTATGGCAGTGATCCTTCATTGGTCCACTGTATTGTGTGACATCCATTAACATTTATTATAAAAAAAGTGCCAATTTCAAATAGATTTTGCAGAGATCAATATGAGATGATGGTTTTTCAGGTTTGCACAATGTTACTGGTGTACTGTCCAATATGGCTACGATTAAAGACCATGGAAAAACCTGTAAACAACATTCAAAATCTGTTCAACAGAATGTGACCAAAAATTTACAGAAGGCATCCTGGTTGCAGGACACTTAATATCATAGCAAAAGTTGATTGCTTTTAGTTAATTTCCTTGCACAATTGTGGTTGTTTCCTACAGCTTATGGGCCCTGCATAGGTTTTTGTCTTGCCTGCTAATGGAAAGACACAAGAATATCTTTTGTGGTGCTGGTAGCATCACAATAAATGTTGTGGTGCTGTGTTCAAGTTTTTGATATTTATATATCTTCTACTGTCATCTGCCATATTCAGGTAAAACTTCAGGAAAATATTTGTCAAAAAATGCATTTAGATAAACAATGCATTCTCATTGCACATGAGCATAAATCTGTCATAATACTTGCATTATGTGTCTGTACTTGCAGACTCATCTTCTCTTTTTATCCTCACACATTTGTTTTATGAGTCTGTATTTAAAAGTAGACTCACTGTTTTGACATACACACTTGCATTTGTATTATGAGTCTGTATGTAAAAGCAAACTCTCTCTCTTTCGACATATACACTTGTGTTTGTATTATGAGTCTGTATGTAAAAGCAAACTCTCTCTCTTTCGACATACAACTTGTATGTTTGTATTGTGAGTCTGTATGTAAAAGCAAACTCTCTCTCTTTCGACATACACACTTGTGTTTGTATTATGAGTCTGTATGTAAAACCAGACTCTCTCTCTTTCGACATATACACTTGTGTTTGTATTATGAGTCTGTATGCAAAAGCAAACTCTCTCTCTTTCGACATACAACTTGTATGTTTGTATTATGAGTCTGTATGCAAAACCAGACTCTCTCTCTTTCGACATATACACTTGTGTTTGTATTATGAGTCTGTATGTAAAAGCAATCTCTTTTTTGACAAACACACTTGCATTTGTATTATGAGTCTCTTTGCAAAAGCAAACTCTCTTTCGACAAACACACTTGTGTTTGTATTATGAGTCTGTATGCAAAAGCAAACTCTGTCTCAACACAAATTTGTATTATGATCTGTCTACAAAAGCAAACTAATCCTATCTCTCTGTCCACACACATATCTATATTATGAGCCTGTTTGCAAAAGCAAACTATTTTTGACATACATACTTGTATTTGTATTATGAGCCTGTATGCAAAAGCAAACCGTTTTTTTGACATACATGTATTTGTATTATGAGCCTGTATGCAAAAGCAAACTGTTTTTTTGACATACATACTTATATTTGTATTATGAGTCTGTATGCAAAAGCAAACTGTTTTTTTGACATACATACTTATATTTGTATTATGAGTCTGTATGCAAAAGCAAACTGTTTTTTTGACATACATACTTGTATTTGTATTATGAGCCTGTATGCAAAAGCAAACTGTTTTTTTGACATACATACTTATATTTGTATTATGAGTCTGTATGCAAAAGCAAACTGGTTTTTTTTGGACGTACATACTTGTATTTGTATTATGAGCCTGTATGCAAAAGCAAACTGGTTTTTTTTGGACGTACATACTTGTATTTGTATTATGAGCCTGTATGCAAAAGCAAACTCTTTCAAATGCACACTGACACACATTTGTATTATGAGTCTGTATGCAAAAGCAAACTGTTTTTTTGACATACATACTTGTATTTATATTATGAGCCTGTTTGCAAAAGCAAACTCTTTCAAATACACACTGACACACATTTGTATTATGAGTCTGTATTTGTATACAAAAGCAAACTCTCTTCACACACACACATACACATTGTGTATCTGTACTTGTATCCAAAAGCAAGTTTGTGCATGGACACACACACACACACACACACACACACACACACACACACACACACACACACACACACACACACACACACACACACACACACATGCATTCATTTGATAAATTTACACTGTGACACAGGTGCAGATATATATTTTGTAAGAAATTCAAAAGAATGAAAGACTTTCCTATAATTACGATTTGAAATACAAGTTGGAAGTTCCAAACGTTTGAATAGATTGCAAGATTGCTAATTCAAGAAACCCGAGATTCATGAAAGATTCAAGATCTGCTAGGAGAAGGACCTAGAGACATAAGTTTTTTGCAGTTTGTGCCAAGCATCAACAGGCTGCGCATTTTAAAACAGTTATCATTCAGATTGAAGTAATAATTTTCAGGTAATATGATAATCTTGAGCATAATTTTTTTGTTTCTATTTTGATTAGAGTTGAAAACAAATTTGTAATAGTGGAAATAACAGTAAAGGCAAAAGACTTGGCTAGTGACATGACATGTTTACAGTACTTGCAATCAGATTCATGGCTTGTTATATTGTTACAGAGATCTGGAAGCACAAGTAGTGAGGACGACAAAAAGCATCCATCATCTGCAAGGTCTTCAATTTCGCCAGCTTCATCAACCTCATCTTTACAAAAATCCAGGACAGGTATGTCCAAAACCTCAACCAGCACATCAAAACCCACATCAAAAGTGTCAAAAACGGCAGTGGCAGGTACTACATCAAAATCTGCAGGCTTATCCAAACCTGCTGCACCTTCTGGTCAGTCCAAATTGCAGCCAAATCCCAGTATTGCCCGCGGCAGAAGGCCATCAGCAGGAACAGGTAGGGTGTTTTTGTTCTGTTATTATTTCCTGCTGAGTCTCCGCTTGCTTCTGCTTCTGATGTTCCCTCTACCTTGCTGCATGGCCTGAGATGGGTAAGCTTTCCTTTGTCATCCGTTTCGGAGCTTTTGAGATGGATTGTTTGGGTTTTTTTTCCATGGATGAACATTTTGCCACAGCAGTTGGTAGATACAAGAACACTTGTATATATCAAGCTTCATACATTCAGATAGTTGGCATCACTTGAAGAATTTGATCAATCCAGAAATGAAGATTTTTTTGTATTCCTTGTTTTTAAACTTAGAATAATCAAAAAGTCAAAATGAAAATAAATGAGGTGAGGTCCATAGTACCCTTCAAGTTTTTGAAGTCGTACTTTATTTAACACTAATGGGAACCTCTAAAATTTCGTGGAGATTTCAAAATCTTGGTAAATATTCTTCATTAGGGCTTGAAAATTATTTTTTATGACAGACCAGAACAGCCAGGAATTTTGTATGTCAAGTGGAATATTGTTTCACATGCCCAAAATCGATAACAGACTATGCCAAAAAAAAATAAGATTTTTGCCTAATTGCTTAAAAATCTACATATCTGACAAGTAAAAAGTTTGTTTTTCTAGCCTAGCTGATGAGGTTTTGATTATTTTTAAAACATTCCCTTTCAGTAATCATATTAAAACAGAAGACATTGTTATTATGAATATTACAACCTAAAAAGTTACTTTTCGCTCATGGATAAACAAAACTCTGTTTTAAATTAACTGTCAGACTTATTTAAATAAAGGACAGGCTTTGATGTACAACCAGATGTCATTAAACACGTGTATGGGTATATGCATATAAATATACCACAGATAAATTTGTTTTCTTATATTTTATGTTATATATATTTATTATCGCTTAAAATATTTTGGATAGTTTTATTTTTAAATGGTGTATACAGAGAATTTGAAGATCTGCTGTAACAAAACAATCCTTGATAATCGGAATTTTACTTAAGTTTTTTTTCTTTTTGTTTGTTGGTAATTTTGTTTCACTAGTCTTTGTTTATTTAATGAGGAAAAAAATTTGGTTTGAACCTGTTTGAGGTAGGGTTCACTATTCTGATAGCTTCAAAGACAAATTCAGTAAACTGTCCATTCTGTATATCATCCTATTTTGTATTTTATCAAGGGAGATAACAAGTTTCTATTATTTACTTCTTATGATCAAACTTGTAGGGAAGGTTCCATTTAGTTCATGATAAATGATCTGCTGTACAGTCATTATGATTGTTGTTTCCTTATTGATCTGTTGAATATTTCAGATGTTACAGTTGTGGATCAGTTATTATAGTTAATCGGGTAACTTGATTAGATATTTGCTGATATTGAATACAGGCTTTATAGTGTATTCAGAACCATTGAAAGCTTTGAAATCGATGAATGACATGACCACATTTGGTGAAGGGTGTCTGGTTCAAAATTTTCATAATCCTTTCCAAACCTTTAACAGTTCCATGTAACACTTTGTTCAGAATCATAATTCATACTTCACAAATTTCTTTTTTGTAACCAGTTTCATTTTATTTGAATGACACACACATATTCAAGTGCATGTTTTAGAACTAATTTGATGGAATTTTGACATGATGCTATCAACAGGTCAACCATCTTGTAAACTGGCCAAGTTCTTTTCTTAATCCCTAAACCAGACCCATCAGCGGTATAATCCATCCTTGGATCTTTTTGGTTATAGATTAGTTTTTTTATAATGTGCATCTTTTATATTGTGCACTGACATGTCTGAAAGGTTATATCAGTGATCAACTCAGTGATGCTGACTTGGTTTGATCAATGGAGCAGATTGCCAGGAAGCATTACCATCTTTGCTCTACTTTTTTGGACACCCTTAAATCAGTCATGTGCAGCCTCTTCAGGGCGAGGGCTTCTAAGTTTTAAATGTATCAGAATAATGTAAATGTAACCGTATAACACCAAGTTGTAGGCCAGATGCTGCTTATGGGCCATAGGTTGCACATGCCTGCCTGAAGTGCATCGCAAGTGTTTTGACAGCTGTGGGCAGTAATTTAGTTTTTGGCCCTAATCTTAGATAAATTAAAATCAGTGACCAATTTCATTAAGAAACAGAAAGGTAATTAATTTAAAATAGCACCCAGTATTTAATAAAAATGAGAACAAATGATGATGCATGCTATTTATAAAAGATCATCAATTGTTGCCATTTTAAGATTCTCAGCCATAGTTTTACATGAATATTTTGTAGAAAAATATCAGAAAATTGGATTTCTTAAGTTTTATATATAATTTTTATTTGCAGGTTAGCCAATTTAAATGCTAAAATCTGATTAATTTTTGCCATGCTGAATACTGACATACCCATTCAGATATCAGCATGAAGTTTAAGTTCTAATAATAAGACACAACAATGATATTTGCATCTCAAGTTGATGACACATGCCACATCATCAGTGGACCTAAAAGTTCAAGCACTGATTGGCTAGTAATTGTTCAGTGGATATGAAAATGGCAGCACACAACTTTGAGGGTCATATTTGGGATGATAACTGGGAAATACGAATAAAGTAAGAAATATTTCTGATTTTTTTTAATGAAAGCTTCAGTAGTCCTTGACAGTCACAGTTCCACCTGCCAATTTTTCTGAAATGGCCTAATCTGGCACACAGTGAAATGGTAATGTACAGCAGATCTGACAATTTGGACTTCGATAAACATCTTTGTGGATGTGGTTATTTTTTGATTCGCGTAAACAGCAGAATTTACGTACAGTGAGTTAAAAGCATTGATATGTAGACTGCAAAGATTGTGATTTCATTGTATCACATTGTAGACATAATTGGTAATTAGCCAATTCCAGAAACCAAGGTAGCAGTCAGCCTTCCCCAAGCCCAAA
Organism: Megalonaias nervosa; assembly: GCA_016617855.1. NCBI lineage: Eukaryota > Metazoa > Mollusca > Bivalvia > Unionida > Unionidae > Megalonaias > Megalonaias nervosa. The sequence continues at coordinate 20,008 of JAECUM010014681.1, forward strand.
CCCAATGTAAATATTTTTGTCAGTTGTCATTTGTCATTACAAGAATATTATTTTTGGGTGTCCAAAAATGCAGGGTGAATATGGTTCACAGTAACATGATAACCTTTAAAAGTAACCATCAAGTTGACCCTTATTTCTTCAACTTGCTTCCTCATTTGTACTAGATATTTTATACTTGGAACTTCTTGAAGACAGACATTATTAAGTTTGAAATGTGGAAATTTATATCCTGAATATAAAAAACAAAAATGCATGGTCCACTTTAAAAATTAATGTTAAATGTCTTTAATCTTTATGGTCATCTGTGTATAGCATCTTTGCTAGAAAGTAGAAAACTTATTAAATTACCAAGTTACATGCATTTGGCCTCAGTAAATCTATTTTTTTGTTAAAATACTACTTTACATAACTGCAAACAACTGCATAATGTACCAACAGAACAAGGTCTATGTTGTTTGTTCAACTGATGATTCCAAACAAGCTGATTAGACCCATTTTTGCGAGTGCATTATGCTATGGCAGATTTGGGTCTATACTGTTTGTAGTTGGACTCAACTTAGAAGCAAGTACATATGGTAATAATATTTATTTGATTAATCCAAAATCAAGATCTCTGAGTATTTCATTTAACTTGTATTTTACATGAAGATAGGGGGTGAATTTTCAGAAACTACCAACAATTCAGAAGAATCTTTAGTTATCTCTCTTCTGAATCCAGCTACCAATAATAAAATTTTTCAACCAAATATCAGCAGATCCTCTTGAATCAAGAACTGCTAAATTGTTGATATGCTTATGTGCAATATTCTCTGCAGATACATTAAAACACATTTATTGCAAACCTCAGTGCAGATCCACCCACGCCACCCGATTACTGTTGATAGTTACATATACATTGTAATGTACATAAATATTACGTTTCATGAGGCTTATGCAGATATACTTTGTATTAAATGGTAAATGGCATTATATCCATATTCATATTATTAGTGTTTCAACCATCGGTTTTAAAATATTTATTCATCCTCAATTTTGACATTCAAAAATCATGCTGAAAACAACTTGGTACTGCAAGTTCTGAAGGTCAGGGGGATTGATAGCAGTGACAACAGGGGGAAATATACATTAGGTTTGGACTATTTTTACCTTTTAACTTTTATCATTTAGTGCTTAATATTTATATGGGTTTTTTTTTTTTCAAGGTTTATCAACTTGCAGGTTTTGCAGATTTTTATATTTACAATTTTCAAACATTACGTTTAATCAGCCCAATATTGCCAGCATTGTGCTGACATGCCATTAAACTCCAAACTATCACTGCCACCATTACTGCTGCTACTACTACATGTACTAGAGGGCAGTAATTGGTTATTTCAGTTTCATATGCAATAAGTTGTATGCATTCTAATTGTTTTTACTTAAAACTGAAATAGATTCAGTCAGCCAGAGCTGTAATAAAAAAAAAAATGAGAGTTCAAACTCAAGAATGCATCTTACTTCATATTTGGTACATGTTGGTTTCCTGAGATTGTCTTTCTGTTTTTGCTTTAATAAATATTCTGCTATACCCTGTATTATACTTCAGCTTTTCAGTTTAGAGTGGTCTTTGAAATTTCATCTTGTTTATTAACATGGAATATTTCTGATGTTTTTTAAATTAATATAAACTTCATGCAAAATTGGGACTGGAAATTAATCATCTGTTCTTTTTAATTATCTTTGTAAACATAAATAAACAATATTGTCTAGCATACTAGATTTTGTTAAACGTATATTTATGACCATTCTTTCTTTTAGCACTATTGGTCATAGACTGAAAGAGCTTATGGGATGGTTTGTTGTTTGTCATCCATCCGTCATTTGGCACAAATTTGTTATTGCTTCTTCTCCTAAACTACTTGGAGGATTGCCATGAAACCTTAAACACACACATACATGCCCTAGTCCAGTTGGTCCTAAATGAAAATGCTGCTGCTCAGACATCCAGTATGGCTGCCATATTGGCCATCTTGAAAACCTTATCCCCCCCCCACTCGTCCTGGATGGATCATCAAATAAACATGGTGTTTTCTCAAAAAAAATTCTTGTAATGTCTAGTTGATCCTAAATGAAATTGGTGTTGATCTGATGGCCAAAATAGCCACTTAAATCAACCATCAGTGAAAATCTTGTTATTGCTTCTCCTTCTGAATGGATGGTCATGTTGACATTTGGTTTCACTGAAAGACTTCTTATGTCTGATTGGTCCTAAATGAAAATGGGTCAGTCTAATGTCCAGTATGGACATCACAGTGACCATCTTGGAAATCTTTTGTTATTAATCTCCAGACATAATATTGCTTTGAGGTTTTCATCAGAATTTTAATGCTTAGTTTGTCCTAAATGAAATTGGTCCACTCTGATTTGTGATATGGCTGCCACAGTGGCCATCTTGAAAATATTATTTCTAATCCTCCTGAATGAAAACTATTATTGCCATGGGATTTTCACCAAAAGACTTCAAAAGATGTATAGTTGTTTCAGAATGTTGATCAGATGTCCAATATGGCCACAACAGTGGTCATCTTGAAAATATTATCACTACATCTCTTGAATTAATGGTCAAATCAGCATGGAGATTTTACTGAACAACTTAATGATGTCTAGGTGGTCCTATTGGTGCAGTTCAGACATTCACTGTGCCTGCCATGGTGGCCATCTTGAAAATCTTGTTATCTCTATTTCTCTAGAATGAATGGTCATCTCAGCATGGGGTTTTCATTAAAAGATATCCTATGATGTCTGGAATGTTGTAAATGGTACTGATCCAACTTCTTATATGACTGTCATACTGGCCATCTTGAAAAATTTGTTACCACTACAGTCAAACCCAGTTATCTCGATTATGTCAGGGGGGTGTGTGTCAAAAAGTCATTGACATAACCGGGTCCTGAGATATCAGGGTTTAGTTGACAAATGTACTGCAGAACAATGATTATGCATCTGAAGCTCCAAAAATGAGCTTTGTTTCTAAAAACAGATGGAATTCCTAATGCAAAATAAAAATAATAATTCATTTATACCAGGTTGCAGAAAAATGATGGGAGGTATGATTATGTAATAAGTCACACATTTTTACAACACTGAAGTTACTATAGCAATGTCAGTGGTATAAAGTTGTTTTGATTTCCCTGTGTTAGCCTTATCCCTTTGGTAGCCTTAGCAATGCAGTGGTTTTCTCATGCTGACCAAAATCAAGGCCAGTTTAAGTACATGTACATGTAGGACTGTACTTGTTTCTTTTCAAGTATTTTCTTTTGTTAGTGTAGACTTTAACTAGTAGCAAAATGCAACTGACCAAAATTGTGTGTGGAAATTGATCACTTCTGTTGATCATAAGAGGTTTGGTATGCCGATTTAATTGTTAAAATTTGCCTCTGTACTGGAAAAAAGGATGGGCTGTCGGTATTCATATACTGACAAACTGTAAAATGTGTTTCAAGTCTTTAAAGTTAACTGTCTCAACATCAAATTCTCTAAGAAGCAGACTTAATCTATTCATACAGTTGTAGTCCCCTATCCCTCCTGCCTTTGATCAGTGACCGTTGGCAACAACACAGCATCAGAAGGAGAGTCGGCATATCACTTTGATGGAGTGCAAGATTTTGATATTCGATTCTAGATAAAACAATACAAATGAAAGAAGTCCTCTTTCTGTTTCATAGGCATTACTGTTTTCACTTTCTGCTTCATTCAGTTTGCGTTGAAGAAATCTGTAATCATGGCACTGCCGTGGACAACTTCCTTTTAAGAAATACTGGGCACTATGAATTTTTTAAAATACTATTTGTGCTTTAATTTACTCCATTCAAAACAAATTCATAACAGTGTCTTTGTTGGGGCATGGGGCCGGGGGGTGGGTACTAGCTTGATTTGGAGTTTTGCCAGTTTTTATTTAGAGATGATTGTAAGTCATGTGATCTAGCCATGTTAATTTGAAGGCTTACACTTGCTCCAATCATGGAAACATTTAACTATTTACAAATGAATTCAGAACCCAAGTTGTTAATTGTGTATGAATTAAGTTGGTGACTGGCCGTGACGATATTGGAAAGTGATTACATTATTGTTTGTTCTGCAAAGCATCGTTAATTTGATCCTGTCTGTAATTCTGTCAGTTTTCAGGTTAGCGTCATTAAATGTAGCTAAACGTACCTCTTTCATTTTAAATATATAGTGTAAAATGACTTAGGCATTTTTATTTACATTTAACGATGCTGATCTGATAATTTTCTGAGTTACTGATTAGGTAAAATACACGATGCTGTGTGGAACGAACTATGTTGCTGTGGTGTTGACATGTGACGCTGTCCATTATGAATGCGGCTACTGTAAAGGTCAGAAACTCATTCAGTTTCCTTACCCTTAAGTTTTGTTTACAACATAATTTTCTGCACTCTATGAAATTAATAAACCATGCATTGATGAGATTGGTTGATTAGCATTTGTAGTGGTAGCGGTAAAATTTGGTCTTGTACCACCCTTTTCCATCCTTGAGGTATGGTAGTTCAAAAACGCCGGATTATTTGTTGTACAAAATTTCATAGAGTTAAGCGGGTTCACATGTTACTTAGGACCGAAAACTATGCCCGACATAACGGGGTTATTGGCTTAACAGGGGTCAAGATAAGCGGGGAAAAATTAGCATAACAAAGAAGGATTTTTTCGGGACCGGACTTAAACGCTCGACATACATGAGTTCTCGAGATAACCAAGGTTGAGACAAGTGGGTTTGACTGTACTTCTACACCTTTTTGGTCCTGTTGATCTTGTGCTTTGAACAAAATACTTGTTGGGTTGATACTAAATAAATAATGCCTTGTTGGTCCTGAATGAAAAGAGTGCCAAGTTGATATCCAGTGTTTCCACCACAGTAGCCAATTTGAAAATCATGTCATCACTGAAGAATTTCAAAGATGGTTTCAAGACTCGGCAGTTAAAAAAAACAATGGTCTTATTGAAATCCTTTTTCAGCCTCTGTATCAGTCCCTTTGAGAGACACTTCTTTTTAAACCTACATTAAACCTTTATTAAAAGATTTTTTTAATTTAAAATAACGTACTAGAATCATGTCTTCCATTGCCAAAAAATAATGTAAGGCCAGTGCACACCCAGCATCCCACATTATCAAACTATATGTAAGCAAGGGAGCCACAAAAGGAAAAACTTGTACAAATGAATACAATGGAAAAGTTATCTTTTGCAGTAAAAAGACAGAGTCTTTCATGGCTGTTGACATTCACTGAAAACTGTGGATTAATGTTGGCAAAACAATACACTGCAATTTAGGAAGTATAGCCATCGCCAGTTGACCAACAAAGTCTTGTTAACTTTGTTCCTGAGAGCATACTTTTGTAATGTCAGGATTGTCAGTAAAGACTATTCACAATGAGATTGTTATTTGTAATTATTTCCTTCAGATTTGCCATTGCTTTACATTGATAAATACACTAGTTTCATGTCTTTTGCTTGATCTCTGAAATGTTCCAAACATATTTTCACATTCAAAAACACAATTATGCTGTGCAGTCTCTGCATAAATCCAATGCATGGCACCAGCTGGCATTCAAGCTAAGGGAGATAACTTTCCTAACAGCACAATTTTAAAAACGGGAATCTGTGTCACCAGATGTACATCAGATTGCAGTTTGACTGAATTTTGCAGTATATTTCCTTTACCCTTTCATCACTATGGACTGGTTTTCTGGTTCAGGGGAAGTAAGTCTGTAAACACTATGGACCGCTTTACCAGTTTGGAGCAGTGTTCTTCTGTAACGTTATAGTACCTGACTATATAAATTTCAGGGTACCTCTAATAACTTCCTTCTTGTAATGTAGATATTAGATTTGGATTATCTCGTGAGTTTAGCTCGTATACAACTAGAAATATGGAACAAAGTAGGCACTTTTAATGAGTTTTCCGAATGGTGAAATTTGTATGCATAATGGCGGAGTTCGAAGAAAGATCAGATGAGAGTAAAGTGACAGATTTTGAATTATCAGAGGATTTTACCAATTTCAACCTAGTACAGTTGGATGAAAATAAGAGAAGACGTCTGGAGAGACAATGGCATGTGCTTGTGGGTGACAATGATGATGATGAAGAAGACTTTGAAGGTTTTGAACTGGAGGAATCGTACGCTCCACGTAATTTTGTTTGGACGAAATTGGAAAACCAAAGAGATTTGTTACAGTTTTCTGAGAGAGTTGGACCCACCCGAGTGTTAGATGGTTTCAGGAAAGCTTTGAAATATTTTCAAATATTCTATTCAGATGAAGTTTTTGGAAACATTGTCCATCTAATGAATTTGAATGCTATGATCAAATGTGCCAGAGGCGATACAGGTGTGTGGACAGATCTCACCTTGGATGAAATCAAGGCATTTTATGACTTGTGTTGCAACTGGAATTATTCATGAATACATCTAGGGTCAATTGAACAAGTTTTGGGAACTTTCTGAGTTTTCTAAGAGGTAAATAGATAATTAATTGTAGTGAATTAGTCATAAAATTTGATTTTTAACCTTGATTTTGACACCTAATCCAGCCAGATATCTTTAAGATTGGCAAAGTTATGTTATTTCAAAGTCCACAGGTCATTTTGCTTTACAACTCCAATGTTACTTAGTGTTGAGGACTCTGTGCCTACAAAGTTACTTAGTGATGAAGGGGTTAAATTGAGATTCTGCATTATTGTTCTTATTGTATTTCTGATGGCACCTTTTCATATGAGGTAGATACACAGATAAATAGGATGAAAAATAATTTTAAATTCAGTTTTAAAATTGTATACCTGGAAGTTCTTGGGGGGCGGGAATTAGTTGAATTCCTGCATTTTGAGATTCTGAACATTTTTCTCAGAGATAAAATGAGACTAAATTTTCACAAGGATGCAAGGTATTGTAATAGTATTCTAAACCTAGATGTTCTCTGTATATTCAGTAAAGAAAATTCCTCATTCTGAACCTAGCAAAAAAAAAGATATTTAGAAATCTCATTTTTGAGGGAGTAAAATTAAGATGCTAAATGATAGACATAATTTAAAGTATAGTACATATTTAATGGGAGTTCCAAAAATGATTTTGGTTTATATATATATATATATATATATATATATATATATATATATATATATATATATATAGGCTTCATGTTAGTTGCAACATGTTCTCGAGTCTTGCCCAATATCTGATTTTATGTGCTAATGCTGATAGCTAGATTGAAATAGGATGATTTCCTGATGCATAATTTGCTTATTTGCATTTATGTCTTTTCATACCCTAGAGTAGCTTACTCCATCAAGGAAATAACTGTCCTCATCTCTAACTTGCATTATTTGCAGTGTTGAAGTGACTTGCCATTGACTGATATATATTTGCATACTTAAAATATTATGTTTTATTTGCTCATTTAATGCATTCACTTGTAGTATTCATTGTCTTATATTTCTTAAAGACAGTATGTGTGTATGCATGTGCATTGATGCACATTGTGTGTGTGTGTGTGTCTGTCTGTCTGTCTGTTTGTCTCCATATGACATTTAGACTATAATTTTCTTTATGGAAGTTCATGCAACTTCATCCAACCATGCAACATTAATGAAGCTTGGCTAGAAGATGTATCTCCATGACCACAGCACCCATTCTCTCTAGTTGGTCACTGTGATCTGTATATATGAAGTTCATTCTCAAGTGGCTTCCATCAGACTTTTTGTGTTTGCTCATATCAGGCTTGTAAGTGGGTATTTGCATCCTTAAGACACATTTACGGTTTGGCCAGTGCAGTCATCTCTTCATTGCATTGATAGCTGTCTTTAGCAGAAATACTTGGTTAAAAAAGAGTGCTTCGATTTAAACAGAATCTTGAGGTGTTATTTGTTACTGGTAGTCTCAAGTATTTTAAGGATTGATACAGCCAGCATTTCTCAACACTAATAGCTAAGTAGAAAAATGAAAAAATAATTAGCACTTTTACCTAGATTCACAAGTGTTGAGGAAGATTGCTTTCGCAGAGCAATATAAAAATGTACAGTGCTATTAATGTCTTACATTTAGTACTCTAAATCTTCATCACAGTAGATCAACAATTTAGATATAGGGGTCTCCCCCTCTTATATGGTCACCCATTCTGCAGCAAGAAAGTGGCCTTATAAGAGGGGAGGCCTTTCTAGAGGGCGATCACACAGATGTGCATAATAACTACATATAAAGTAAGAAAAGAAATTTTTTTAATATTTAACATTTTTATTTAAAAATTAAAAGTGTTGTAAACTTATGGATTTGGTGTGATAAAACTTATATCAACTGTTATTTAAAATTATGAATAATCATTAAATGTTGTACTAAACCACCTTGTCATTACAAACATCTGGCTGTAAATATCCATGTCCTTTATTTCCTTTTCCCCTGCAGTAGAATGTAATCTTTTCTAACATCAAATTTAAACGTAGTACATGTAATCAAGAGACTGCCCCAGGTTTCATTTAACTGAATTGCTTTCACATTTCATTCTAAACTGAGAATGTCTGACAACATTTTAGTGTTTACAACAACTTATTCTGTTACTATCAGTTTGTAGTTATTACAATGAGATGCAGTGTTTGCAAAGAATGTGAGCTTGTCATGTGATCAGTTTTCTTTTTAGTTTTATTTTTTTAGTCAGGTGCACATTCAGGTATGTTTCATAATCTGTGAAAGATAAGCCAAAATGACTAACATACCATTTCACTATTTGGTGACTGGATCTCATGCTGACTTGAGCTGAACAATATTGTGCTTTGCATTGTGATAATTATCAATGGTAATAATAGTTGTGAAAGTGACAAAACCTAAGACCTAAGGAATACACAGCATTAACGATAATCTGATCACTTTCCTCTTTGTGGGGAAAAAAATTACTTTATCGGCATATTGGTTCAAATATCAATGTGTTGAATCTAAAAATCAGCAAATATTAATGAGATTTCTGTTTGTAAATACCTTCACATAGCCACTTCCGAGGGGTAAATTTGAATTTTTTTGCAATAGTATGCCAGTCGCTGGCCATATTAGTGGAGTGGCTGTTCATTGGGGGTACATATGAACACAGACTCATCGGTTCCAAGGTAGGCTGGCCATATATAGTGAATGGTTACTGGTTCATCGAGGGCAGCAGTAAGAGGGGGACCACTTGGAATGTCATGACTTTGGGTTTTCTCAATCTAGAATAATAAAGTTTTTCAAATATGTAACCTGATTAAAGAAAAAGAGTGGAATCCAGAATGTCCCCCACAACCCCCTTACAGGCAGACAGGAAAACATGTAAAGGTGTGAGAAGATTTCCAGTAACTTGGGGAACAGGATTCAGAATACCAGTATTACTTAGAGGGATGACACAGCAAATGCAGAGCACATTCTGTTACTGTCCCATTGTATCAACATAAGACAGTGCAAATCCTAAAACCTATTCTCCTGCAAAAGGATAAATGATCTAACCAAAAACTAGAACAATCATTGGAAGTTGGTGCATGTTTACAGCATGTAGAAAATGTTTTATAATCTATAACAGTGTAATCAAGCAAAAATTGATTAAGCAGAACTGAATGGAATAGTTGGATTTTGCTGGTTGGACACTTATTTTAAATAGTAATGACTGGTTAAAAATAAGAATATCATTGTGCTAAAAATTAATTTTTAGAGAGAATGCAGCTTTAAGATATTGCCCACTTCAAGTTGCCATAAGCTTTTTTACCAGAAAAGATCCAACAAGGAGTACAAAATAGAAAATGAAAAATTCAATTCCAAGACAAGTCTCTTTCTTTAATTTTAGAGTAATATTTTAATAGAATAAGATTTTGTTTTAAATTAATAATTTTGTGCATGAAAAATTTCTATTAGTTGTCACAATTATTATTACTTTTGTTATGCTAAACCATTAAGTGAGATAGATGGCTAGTTTTCTAACTTGAAAAAAGAAAGATTTAAAATGGATGCGAGAGGATGAGCATGACTCTCTGTTCAGATACCTTGATTGTCCATTTACAAAAAGACAAGATTTAACTTTATTATGTGAGTTTCAACAAAATTTATGTGAAATATGTTGAAGGTAAAATGAGAGGATAAGTAGATCTTTGGCCCATAATTTTTTTTATGATTTACTATTGTTGAGTTTGGCAAACAATGTTACAGATCTTGTTTCAGATTGAGAAACCATTGTTGAATGAGGATAGATATGACCTTCTTTAATAATAATAATAATAATAATAATAATGAGGACTTTGTATAGCGCCTAATCTTTAGAAGCTCTAAGTGCTTTACAACATTTGACAACACTTAAAAAACATATATAATGATATGATTACAAAATTAAAAACAAACACCACGAAAGTAGAAACAGAAAATATGCTGTAAATATTTAAGGCAAGGATACATTATTAGGTCTTTAAGTCTGTTCTTGCAGTTGAAATAGGTGAGTTTTAAGAGCGCTCTTGAATGAGATCACTGTGTCTTTGTGTCTAAGTGCAGTGGGCAATTCGTTCCACGTTGCTGGGCCCTGGTATGCAAAAGAGCGTTGTCCATATGATTTCATCTTCATAGTGGGAATAATGAGAATACGAGTGTCAGAAGAGGAGCGTAAGCATCTTGCAGGTGTGTACACATGGGTGAGGTCAGATAGGTATGTTGGACTGGAGCCCGTCAGTGAAACGTAGCACAGAGAACAAATTTTGTGTTTAATTCTGGATCGTATGGATAGCCAGTGTAGGGTACAGAGCAGGGGAGAGGCGTGCTCTGATGGTGGTACTCTAAGGATGATTCGAGCAGCTGTATTTTGAACTTTTTGAAGTTTCTGAAGTAGATATTGAGACGAACCAGACAGAATTGAGTTACAATAGTCCAGTCTTGAAAGTACTAAGGAACACACAAGTGTTTTAGTGGCATCAACTGAAAGATACTTGCGAATGGAGCTGATTCGTCTCAGCTCAAGATATGCAGCCTTGCATATGTTCATGACATGTTGGTGCAACGAGAGAGTACTGTCGAGAGTGACACCGAGGTTTCGTACTGACTGTGTGAATTTAATGTTGGTGTTGCTGATATTTATTGTCTGAGGTAAGGGATGTGAATGAGAAAGTCTTTGTGTTGTAATCAGGATGGCTTCAGTTTTATCATCATTCATCTGCAGCTTGTTACATGTCATCCATGATTTCACATCGGAAATGCACCTCTCTACGCCTTGGATGGTAGCTTCAACTTCAGCTGGATGGCTAGATTTGTATATTTGGGTGTCATCAGCATACAATTGGTGAGACACTGGATGATGATCTATGACACTTGAGAGTGGCTGAGTGTATAGAATGAAGAGAACAGGTCCAAGAACAGACCCCTGTGGAACACCACAGCATAGATCAACTGGGCTGGAGTGTTTTCCATTTGCTGACACAATTTGTGTCCTGTTGACCAAGTAGGACTTGAACCATAGTAAGGCCGTATCATGAATGCCAAATACATGCTGGAGACGGTGAAGTTATATATCATGGTCTGTAGTGTCAAATGCTGCAGACAAGTCAAGGAGAGTGAGGACTGTAATCTTTCCGCCATCCAAAGCAGAAAGAAGGTCATTGACTACTTTCAGAAGAGTAGTTTCTAGAGATAAACTAGCTAGAAGTGGTGTACATTTGTTCCTTGACATCAGCTTGTTAGTAATCTCAAATAGCTCTTTGCAGCTGGAATTTCCATGATTTTAGTACTGTAGTGGGCTGATTTCGCTGCATGGACTATGTTTGTGACATTCTTCTTAGTGGCATCATAGATCTGCTTATGAATAGTGAGTCTGGTGGAAAGCCAAAGCCTCTCAGCTTTACGGTGGTCTCTTTTAGCAGTGCGAAGCTGGTCCCTAACACTGCTATACCACGAAGAACACTTCTGAATTGCTACTCTGCATTTGGTTGCTGGGGCATGTTTGTCGAGCAATGAACGCAGGCAGTTATCAGGTTGTTCTGCTGTAGTAGGTAAGCTAGTTGTTAGGTTTGCTTGGATGTCATGCATTAGTTTGGTTCTGTTTATCATACGGAGGTTTCTGTTAGTAGCGAATAAAGGTGGAGGGTTAGGGACTGATACGTCCAGATGGCATATAATGCAGAGGTGATCTGATGAAAATACGTGGGACACCAGGGAGGACTGAAGAATATTATCATCAGGTCTGTAAAGAATCCAGTCTAATATGTGACCATGTTTATGGGTGGGTTGGCTAACTGACTGTTTGAGGTTGAAAACGTGAATGGAATCTAGGAGTTTCGATGTGCATGGGTTTCCAGGACAGTCAAAGTGAAAGTGAGTAATGAGTTGATTGTCTTCTCTGCTCTGTCATTGTTGAAAATGAAGGGTCCATCATTTTGGTGGTGGCATAGACGGCAACATGAGATAAGGTCCTTGGAGGGATTTCTTTCATACTTGTAACTACATGACTGATGAGCACTGTCTTTTAAAAACACACACACACAAACACACACACACACACAGGAAGGCAGTTACACAATGTAAAGTTTTTAGGGCCACAAGTCCCAAACCTTTACAGATGTTGATGTCATACCTAGATAGCAGAATTGGTAAACAATCTACTTTCAGATCCATGCAACTAGACCATCCTTCTCTACCTGAAGCAAGGTCAAGGTCATTAAAAAATCTTGGTAAATGTTTTGTTAAACTTTTTCTGTATGGTTATGGATCCAAAACCCTGGAAAGAATAGCTATTATACTTAGACTCTAGAATCAAAAAGCTCTGCCTTTTCATAGTCATGGACCCCAACTCTCAATCTGATTCTTGCATTGTCAAGGTCATTTGAAAACCTTGGATACAGTTTTGGTTAATCGTTTTCTGTATGGTCATAGATAATGGTGTAATGATATACCGATTTACTGGTAAATTGCGATACAAAATGCCCGAAACGGTATATCGCAATATGAGTATATAGTAATATCGGTATACTGGGTTTTTTTTCTTCACCAACATTAGCCCTTCCAGAACTAGCTTTGAGCACACCAATGTCTTTTATTAGGCTTAATGTAGTTACCAAAATGGCGCCTTCTGTGTATGAGCTAGTGAATAACCCAAGAACAGAGAGTTTTGTTTGGAATAACTTTTCACTAAAAAGGAGTTTAGCGCTAATTTAATTGACAGAACTGTTGCTCTGTGTAATATGTGCAAAACTGAAATCAAGCACGCAGGCAGTACAACAAACCTCTTGACTCATTTACAGCATCACCATCCATCAATACTTTCCATAAGTACTGTGCAACAGAGTGACACAACCTCTAACGCAACAGCCGAAGGCTCCATTAAAAGTGTATGTATTGTTTCAGATTGACAACCAAAGATTGCGGATATGCTAGGTGTACAGACTAAATACAAATCTTCAGCACCAAGGTCCACAGCTATCACTCATGCCATTGCTAGTTTCATTGTTCATGATTTGCAGCTATACAGTGTTGTATCAAACAAAGGATTTTTAAACATGGCATTGGTGCTTGATCAACAATATGATGTGCAATCTAGACAGATCTTCTCTGAGAAAATTATCCCAGATATGTATTTACAAGTCAAGGAAGACGTAAAAAATCTTTCGACCAGATATGAAGGAAACAAGGATTTCCTCCAGATAGCAACTGCTCAGGACCCCAGGTTCAAAAACCTCCCTTTTCTGACTAACAACAATCGATTTGAAGTCTTCAACTGCTTGGCTCTGGCTCTTACGAACAGAATCAGCCAAAGAAAGTTAAACAGGTATGCCAACAGGATTCAGCTACTGGTGTTCCACCTATTCCCGCATTACCAGCTTTGTCAGCTGAGGGTATCAGCACAACTAAATCTCAACAAATGAAAATAATAAAGACAGATGAAGATGCTTCTGACTCATCCACACTAGCTAAAGTTGACTCTGTTTCTGTCTTATCTACATCTGCTGATGCTTGCATTGCTCTAACAGATGCAAGTTTCTCCAAAGATAACTAATGCTGGTCTTGCTTCCATTTTTGGAGATGTATACGTTGTGAAAATGGAGAAAAATACTTAGACTGTTCTTGAAAAAGTAACTGAAGAAATTGAGAGCTACAAGGATCAGGAGTCCATTCCTCTTGCCCAGAACCCAGTACAATGGTGGCGAGATCATCAACATCAGTTTCCTGTGTTATCCAGTTATGCAAGAGAGTTGCTCTGCATACCAGCAACATCTGTCCCTTCTGAAAGAGTCTTCAGTACTGCAGGAGATATTGTTTCAAGCCAAAGGGCAGCAATCAGTGTAAAGAATGTTGATAGACTACTATTTCTGAAGAAGAACAGGACTATACCTTAATGTCTCCTTTGTAAACACAATGAACTCTGGACTTTTATGGATTCACTTCAGAGGGCTAGGACACATAAACAAGTTTCTCTAGAAAAATGTTAATTGCTAAGACTTTGTTTTATCTTGTCACATTAAATATTTTGTGTTCTTTCTTTTATTGGAGAAATTTATAGTTTGACAGTGTTGCCAAGTTATAGATGGAAACTAGGGGTTTACATCGGTGATCAAATTATATTATTAGTTTAACTTGGATAGTCACAAAAATACTGTTTCTAGTCAGCTAAATAAGGTTCATCTGTGATTTTATTTCTGCTGTCTGTTAAGTAATTAGTCTCTCAGGTTCAAACCAAGAAAGGTTTGGAATCACTGATAATATTAATTTACTATATTATTCATTTTTCTAATCAAAGTAGGATATTTATCAGTGTGATTTGTGATTATGTGTAGTTTTTCTTTTGTTTATCTCTTGCCATGATTGTACTGCAAGAAATGAATCTTTAGATCATTTTGATTTGAAGACTGGTGTCTATAACTCTTTTCCAGTATTTTTGTTTTTTGTTTGTAGAAGTTTTCACATGTTGATATATTGTTTTCTAAATAAGTGACGTGATTATCACAGTTACTGGTTGTTTTGGTGGAATTAAAAGCAAGATGGTTTCATTTCTTCTTCATATTTTATTAAATGCAAGGAAATTGCTCATTATTTCAGTACAAATTATGCAAAATCAACATTCAAGTCATAAATGTTATCAATGACCAATACGTATTGATATGTATCACAATGTATCACAATACAGACATGTCATATTGCAGTATATTTTAATACATTTTTTCCTGGCAATACCCACCTCATGTCATAGATACCAAGACCTGGGAATAACAGAAATCATACTTGGACTGTTGGGCTGTGAGCATCAGCCCTTTTCATATTTATGCACCTATATGGTGATTACTTAAAGATTTTCAAAACGGATGGAGAATTCTCACTTCAACATTTTCATAATGGTGATTTACAATATCTATGTATTTATCCCTTGTAGCACTCAGATGCGTGTGATAAATAACTTTTAATGAATAATGTTAAAATATGCACTTGTTTATCTGAATTAGTGGTAGTGACTTATGTTATGACAATGTTACACCTGTATATCATATGCATTCAAACTGCATATGATTGCAGAGACACTACCACAGAACACTGAAAAATGCATGCCCAGTATGTTAAAATTAGTAAAATGCTTTTAATAATTAAACACTCAGTGAAAGCATCTCACTCACCTACAAAAGTCATTTTGTAAATGCTTGGTCATGATGATGGATTTAGAAGTTGAATATTTAATTGATCAGATTTAACATTTTTAACATCAATGAAGGTTACAAGTTTTGCTATACTCACAGCAGATGACTGTATATGACTTTCACATACTCATTATTTGCTCACTTGGTCATAGCTTATGGATGCCCTGTTGATCTTCATCTATCCATAGGTTAGTACAAGTGTTATTGCTACTCTCCTAAACTACTTGGAGGATTGTCTTGAAACTTTACATATTCATTGCAAGGTCCAGTTGGTCCTAAATAAAAACAGTACTGTTCAGACAGCCATTATGATCATCACAGCAGTCATCTTGAAAATCCTCCTGAACATGGTCATGCCAAATTGGGGTTTCACTGAAGGACTTCTTATGATGTCTACTTTGGTCCTAAATGAAAATGGTGTCGATCTGATGTCCAGTACTACCATCTTAGCAGCAATGTTGAAAATCTTGTTATAACTACTTCTGAACCAACAGTCACATCTTTGGGGGGGTTTTACCATAAGACTTCTTAAGGTGTTGATCTTAAATAAATATTACACTAATATGATATATTACAAATCTTATCACTACTCCTCCTAATTGAAAAGTCACATCAACATTGGGTTTTCACCAGAAAACTGGTAATGATGTCTAGTTAGTGCTAAATGAAAATGGTGTAGATTTGATGTCCTATATGGCACTTAATGAAAATGGTGTTGATTTGACATCCTGTAGGGGCAGCGTGGCTACCATCTTGAAAATCTTGATATTGCTCCACATTCTAAATGGAAAGTCATATTGACATGGTATTTTCACCAGAACACTGATTATGATGTCGAGTGACCCCAAGTATGGCTGCCACAATGAACAGACAGATAATCTCCTCACTAAATGTCCTGAATGGTTGGTCATATCAACAGCTCTGAATCACAGAACTATTATTTTCTACTTTTTTACTCCCATGTCCCTGCATGAATGCTGAATGAATATATATATATATATATATATATATATATCTATATATATATATATATATAACCTATTGCTCATTTGGAACATTTCCTAATGTAACCTTGAAAATTGGACAATATATAAGTCAGTGTCTTAACTATTCCAGGTGCATCTGATTCCAACATGAAAATAGAAGACTTTAAAAATCATAATCCTAGCTTACCGGTGCAGAGACAACCGGGACATCCGAGGCAACAGGAGCATCAGAAAGATGAAATAGAACATATAGAAATGCTTAGAAAAGTAAGATCCAGGAAGATATGACACGAGTCCTGTAATATCTAGATCATTAAAGCAAATCCATACCACACATCATTTTATGTATATTTTTGTCATGGCTCTTTAGCAAAGCTATGGAATTGTGAATGATTGACTTAAATCTTAGTAAAATGCACATATATTGAGTTCCCAGTTTTTTTGTGGGGTATCATGAATTTCTTGGTAAAGCACAAGTTTAAAAACCCTTTGAACATTGGTCCTTCTATAATGATGAGACCCATTCATCAGTCCACAAATGTAATTATTGATGTAAAGGTCATTTTCGCAAAACTGAAGAAAAAGTGTATATACTTGAAAGTAAATGGCATTTGAAAGTATTTCTTTCTAAAGCAGTTCAGTCATTTTCAGTTCTTTTAGTCTTAAAAATCTATGTATAAATAAGATAGTTTTAAAGTTGTTTTTTACTCATTTGACACAAGACACTTTTGATATGCAGTGGACTTGTTAGGGCAAATGTGGTCAGTTAACTTTTTGGTCTTCACAGTATTTTCTCTGTTCTGATTAACTAACAGATTTTCCAGAGTTTGAAATAAGCCTTTTCTTTACATTTTAAATTTCCAGACATTTCCATGTGAAATTGTTTTCATAATTACTTATGATACTTTAGTTCTGTGAAAGATCTTTAAATAATTTACCATTCAGATTATAAATGTGTTAGGTTTCTTAAAAAGAATTAGTTAACATTTTGATGTGTATTTTGAATAAACATCGGTAAAATCTGTCTTGAAAGAAGAGTTTTGGAGACCACCTGTCATGAGAGAACTTCCTAATGGTCAAGCAAATTTTCCAGTCATGCACCAGAGTAGGCAGATACTGGTTCAGGGCTGACCAGTGTTTCTCTTTTATGAAAAGGATGTTCATTAAGAATATTGGAGATACTATTCGAGATACTGATCATTGAAAGTTCATCGTTTCTATCAGAAGTTTGTTTTCCATCTCTTTTTATGAAGCTCATGCAGGCACATTGCTGTCACTCTTTACTGTTAATAAACACTTAGCAGAGGGAGTGCAGGGTGGTTTCAGTTTGTCATTACTTACAACTGATGCTAGCAGGATCAAAGAATAGGGTCCAGAAAACAATCTTTCACACAGTTGAATCAAGGTCAATAATGTGGATGTCTTTTATATTTTCTGTAATAGCAGGTTTAGTAATAGTTTATGCTAGTACTTGCCAGAATGAGTGGATTATTTTATGGATTTACAACGTCAGCAAAGGATAAAACTGTTTTATATAATATAATGATTTATAATGTGAAAACGCCCCACTTGTGTGACCAGATTTTATTTGCATAAGAGGTCTCCCAGTATTGGGTATAACTGTACTTGTATTTTGTATGTTGTCTTGATTTCAAAATAAAAATAGTAGTAATACTGCATATTACTTGAAATCAGTCTATATAATTATTTTCCAAGTTTGAAAGTATTAAAAAATTTGAAAGGAAAAGATTTTTTACATACAATTCTTCTATAAGGTGCATTTTTATTTTTGTTAATAGACAATGGAGACAAGGTTAAAGCGGTCTCTTCCAGATAACTTACCTGAAGCTTTGAGTGATGGAGTGTTGTTATGTCATCTTGCCAATCAAATTAGGCCAAGATCTGTAGCCAGTGTTCACGTACCTTCACCAGCAGTGGTAAGTTTCCTCTTTTTATCGTTATTTTACGTACAAGGCATTAATAGAGTCTTTTATGTACATAGTTGCTGTAGGCACAGGTCTGACTTGTTTGTCCTGTGCAAAATTAGAGGAATAGGGGATATTAAATTGGGCTTTCCATCCTTCCAACTGTCCACTAACTGCCTTCATTATACTTTCATTTCAACCAAATTTAGTATGGACCAATCTGGTGGCCTAAGTGGTTAGAGTGTCTGCCTCAATGCAGGAGTTTGTGGTTTCGAACCCCGACTGTGTCACACCAAAGACTTATCAAAATGGTTCTAGCAGCTACCTTGCTTAGCGCACAGCATTAAGAGGTTAGTGTTAGGACTGGTTAGCCTGATGTTAGGATAATGGAACTAGGTGGGACATGATTCTACATGTCTACATCATGATGCCTTAGTGCTAGACATCACTATAAATTGCCACACTGCAGACATTGTAGCAATATGACTGAAACTTTTTTAAAGCTATGTTAAAAATCCAAATCCAAATAGCACACATATCAGATTTAGTATGCAGCTTGATCACAATGTGACTATGGCTGAGTGTCAGCATTCTACATTATCATTTAATGAGTAATAAACCCTTAATTGTCACACCCACACACTTCCATTTATGTACAGTAACCCCACTTTTATAGTTCCTGATAGATTCTCATACTTGGCATGAGTCTTTATGAAGGTAAGATACTTTATTCTGCAACAAAATTGCTAGTCCCAATGACCATGGATTTCACAGTCATAAAAAATGTTGAAAGGTTTTAAAATTTTGAATTGGATTTTATTTCTTAATTTCCATGACTCTAAACCTGCTTGTTTTGCCATGTTATACCTCCCCCCCCCAACCAATGTTTTCTTCATACTTGGGATGAATCAGTATGAAGCAAAGACAAATAAATGTTGTGACACATGCTTGCCCCTTTGATGGTCATAGCAACTGTGCATTTGAGGAATGGTTAAAATTCTGTTTCTGCTTTTAAACCGAAGCATTA
This sequence comes from Megalonaias nervosa, assembly GCA_016617855.1. Lineage (NCBI taxonomy): Eukaryota > Metazoa > Mollusca > Bivalvia > Unionida > Unionidae > Megalonaias > Megalonaias nervosa. The sequence continues at coordinate 39,601 of JAECUM010014681.1, forward strand.
TGAAGTTAAGTCAAATTCTGTAATATGCTCAACCTTTTGACCTTGGGGTCAGGGTTACATGTTTTACAGCAATGCATTGATCATAGGCTTGATGTATTGATTCAGGCCTTGTTTTATAGACCTCTTTACTTCAGATTTGTAATATGGTTTTTTACTGGAATGAAGATGCATTATGCACTAAAAGATCATGGTGATCCACATTTTAGGATTTAGTTAGCATTGCTTCAGGTTTATAATAGGATTGAAATTCTAGTACCTTTTTGTGTAGCTAAGGATGAGCCTGTGTCAAATAAAAAAACTAGGTCAAAGTGATTTACATTTTATATGCCTACCATAAGATAAAGCTAATTATGTTATGATATTTTCTTTCCATCAGAGGGGCCCCGAGTGGCCAAGTGGTCTAAAGCGCTGTCCGTTACGGATCACTGCCATCTCACCTCTGTCTGCGTGGGTTCGAGTCTAGGATTCGGCGAATGCGGATATGTGAGAAAGCTTGCCAGTAGCTTCTCGTGGGTCAGTGGTTCTTTCCGGGGATTTCCTGGTTTCTTCCTCCACCATTAATACTGGCCGCCATGTATAGCCTATCGTGTGCTGAAAAATGGCGTTAAACCCCACAACAGCAACAACAACAACAACTACTACTTTCCATCAGTACATATACCCGTCTTTTACCAATTTCATCCACCATCTACAGTTACAAAACTTGATGCATGGCTTGTACTTGGGGTAGAAACAAGATCATCGATTTTGAAGTCAGAAAGTCAAAGGTTAAGGTCATTGTAAGTGAAAGAAGAAAAATGATTTCCACACAATGACTTGATTTCTCCACCATGTATAGGTAACAAACTTTATGGATGGCTTGCATTTAGGTAAGAAAGAACCTTTAGCTTTCAAGATGAATAGGTCAAGGAAGAAGAAAAGATTTCTGCACAATAAGTTGAGTTTTTTCAGTCTACAGTTACCAGACTTTGTGGATGACTTGCAGATGGGGTAAGGAAGCAGCCTATCAATTTAGGGGTTAAAAGGTCAAAAGTCAGGGTTACTGTGACTGAAAGACAAATGGTTTCCATTAGTTCTACATCATGGACATGGACAAACTTTGTGGATAGCTTGTACTTACAATAAGGAAGCAGCCTATAAATGATCGGGTCAAAGGTCCAGGTAACTGTGGCTTAAATAATGGTTTCTGCACAAAATTTTTAGTTCTATACATAGGTCACTATTAAATGCGAGACAGGCATATAATGTAGTTAGTGTTTATGCAACATCACTTAAACTTTATATCCTACTCACTCATGCTTTAGAAGGAGTTTTTTTTGTTACTTAACAGCAGCTCTAGTTCTTCTTTAAGTTATACTTTACTGATTGAGGAATATATCAGGACAAGCAATCAGCATGTATTTAACCCATCATTATTGCACATATTTGAACTTAATTCCTTGGTATTCCAGACGTTTTAAAATAAATGTTATCAGTTATTTTAATCAAGATTATCTCCTTGTTGCAGCCAAAGTTAACGACAGCCAAATGTAGAAGAAATGTAGACAACTTCTTAGATGCATGTAGGAAAATAGGAGTTAAAAAAGTAAGTATCAGTAAAATATTAATTAAAATGTTTAAATCCTTTCTATGGTCTTTCCAAATGCAGTTTAGATTGCTGCACTTAATCCTATTATAGACCTGAAACTTCCAGTGTCTTCTAAACTTCTTGGTAGTGCTATGATATGTTCACCATAACCAATCATATTGGCTGTATTCACTGTTTGGCTGTATTCACTGTTTGTTTTGCTTGTTTACATTAATTTCCTGATAGTAGACATGGTACCATTTCAACTTAGAAAGAAGCTCTCTTTTGAGTGCATATATGTTGTCTTGTTTTACTTTGCCACAATTTGTACATTGACAGTATTTATAATGTTGGGATTTCAAAGTAGAATTTGTTGTGTATGTATGACCATAGGCGAGTAATTCTAATAAATTTTCAGTTCACTGATTTGAACCAAAATTTCCAGGTGTTGCTTTTATACTCCTCTGCTTGCATTTGTATGTGTGTGTGTATGTGTGTGTGTACAAATTTGAAGATTTGTGAACACACACACACACACACACACACACACACACACACACACATATATATATATATATATATATATATATATATATATCTAATGTAAATGACCTATTAGATTTTCATAGCATTATAATAGTTTTTTCAGTTTTTAACCTTTTTGTTCTTTTCTTTATTTTTCAACTGTTTTGACTATTCTGACAAAACACATCTTAGCATGAAGCAATGACCATGTGAGGTAGGCAAATAACACTTTGTAGGCATATTTGTATTCATGTGTAAATGACATAATTAGATTTTGAAGCCATTACAGCAGTTGTAAAGTTGTTTGTAGCTTCACTGGTCATAGACCAAAAGAGCTTATGAGATGGTCTTTTGTCTGTCGTCCATCTGTCCATTGCCACAACTTTGTTATTGCTGCTCTTAAACTACTTGCCAGATTGCCATGACACTTTACACGCACATTTATTCCATGGTTTAGATGGTCCTAAATTAAAACAGTGCTACATACATATCAGACCTGGCAATCACAGCAGACATCTTGAAAATCTTGTTATTGCTATTCGTCCTGGATGGATGTTCATATCAACATGGGCTTTTCATGAAAAGATTTCATATACATGAAAGTCATGCTGATCTGAAGTCGAGTATGGCTGCCACAGTTGCTATATTTAAAATCTCGTCACTACTCTAATTGAATGGATGGTCATATCTTCATGGTGTTTTCACTTAAAAACTTTGATGTCCAGCTGGTCCTAAATAAAAAAATAGTGCCAGTATGACATTCAGTATGGCCACAATAGCAGCCATCTTGAAAAAATGTTGTCACAACTCAACTTGAAGAAAAAGTTTTTGTGTCATGGGGGTTTTACCCCAAAATTCTTATGATGTCTATCTGGTCTTAAATGAAAATGGTGTTGAGCTGAAATTGATCTTGAAAATCTTGTCACTACCTCGTCTGAATAGATGGTTATATTAAGAGAAGATTTTCACAAAATGACTTATGATGTCTAGTCATCCTAAATGAAAATAGTGCCAATCTGATGCCCAGTACGGCCACCACAGCAGCCATCTCGAAAATCATGTTGCTATCCACTCTGAATGGAAAGTCATATTGACATGGGGTTTTGACCAAAAGACCTCTTGAGATGTCTGCTTGACACTAAATGAAAATGGCACTGATGTGAAGTCCAACATAGCCATGATATCTTGAAAATCAAATTATTTCTGCTCCTTGCAAATGGAAAGTATCATGATGCATTTTCCCAGGATGACTAGTGAACCATTTTGAAGATCATGGTTTCACTATTCCTCCTGAATGGAAAGTCACATGGTATTTTCACCAGAAGACATTTTGTGATGTTTAGTTAGTCCTTACTGAGAATGGTGCCAATCTCATGCCAATTGGCTGCCACAGTGGCAATCTTGAAACTGTTGTTTTATCACTACGAGGTTGTTTCAGCATGTGGTTTTTATTGAAAGGCTTATTGTGATGTCTATTTGGTCATAGATTGAAATGGTGCCAGTCAGACCTCCAATATGGCCACCACAATGGCTATCTTGAAAATCTTGTTATCGCTACCTTTTTTTGCCTGGTCATATCAGTTAACTGTGCTTTTACTCGAAGACTCCTTACAATGTCTAGTTGGTCTGAAATGGAAATGATGCAAATTGGGTATCCATTTTTATCAATTTGGCAGCCCTCTTGAAAATGTTACTCCTTGAAAATGAGAAATGATATTTCACCAGATGACCTCTTACATTGTCTTGTTGATAATATGTTAAAGTGGTGCTGATGTGCCATACAATATGTCCATCAAAAAAATTTTTGTTTTAGCTACTACTCTTAAGTGGAAAGTTATATTGAGACTGGGTTTTCATCAGAAGATTTCTCCAAGTGACTAATTGATCCTAAATTAAATGATGCAAACTGACTCTCCATAAGACCAGTATGATGGCCATTTGGAAGATATTGGTCTCTGTGCTTCTCCCAAATGCTTCTCTAATAGCACTATATGATATTTAATTAAATTTTAGTGAAAACTTGTCTAACTTAGGGGAAAAAGTTGGCTGCCTCACTGAGAAGATCTGGTTAGGGCTGGCAGGTCTGTAGTTATAAAAGCAGTGTGACATCAGTGCTTCAAACACTCAACTGGACCACTCTTAAAACAAAAAAGAATAAGTTCCTCTCCTTTATTAGCGTCTGTAAAATAATAATCACATGTATAGACCATCAGTGCTTATTAATGTGGACCATTATTACTTCTGTATGTGGATCGTTACATTTTATGTATATGGACCATTAACGCTTTTGTATGTGGATCATCATTACTTCAGTGTGTAGACCATCATAGCTTTTGTATGTGGACCATCATAGCTTTTGTATGTGGACCATCATAGCTTAACACATTTTTCATAACTTAAGATTTGTTGTACATTGTTTAATGAATCTCACCAAAACCCCAAAGACCATCAGACACTTTAACAGTATTTCCTCTGAACATAGTCATGCTTAAGTCTAGTATCTATAAAGTCTGAAGTCTCATTTATTAGCTTTTCTCCAGATTTGTTTTAATCATTTTAACTGGAATTCTCCAAAGATTCTTTATTTAGTCTCCAGTCTTATGTCTCCACGTAACCTAATTAGTGTAGAAGGGAAGTAAGGGGAAATAGAATTGGGTGATGTGTAACTGCTGGATGCACAGTTGTGATTAGCACTTGTACAAAATTCATTTAAAATACATGGCACTGGATGCCACTAATTATTTGAATCACTTACAGCTTTTGGGTCAGAAAAAGCCCCAGTTGAATGAATTATGACAGAAAAGTATATATAAAATGATTTAGAGATCTAAACAGATCTGATGTTCAGTAAGATGGAAGAGCCAAAATGTTCATCAACAGAGGTTTCAGGGTACAAATACATTGTAGACAATAAAATCGTATGGTCAAGAACAGTACATTACAAGTTCTTAGTGCAGTTTGTAAAAGTATAATCAGTAGATGTGTTTACAGGTGCAACTTTGAATTGCTGCATTGTGCAATATATATATATATATATATATATATATATATATATATATATATATATATATATATATATATATATCTTCCTTTTTCTGGGCCAGTCCATGTTTTTTTAAAGACAAAATGTGAGATCAGATCTGTGTTTATCAGAATAAGGGAATTCCTTTGCAAACAGTATCTGAAAAAAATCTCAGTTCCTTGCTCTTGTTTGATTTTTTTCCTCCAAGTATATACACTTTTGTTTTATTACTTTATGTGTATTTTGGCATGAAATGTTTGTCATTTTTCAATGTCTATGCATAGTTTAATTATACAATTGTTTCTTTGCCATTTTTTTGCATTCTTCCCTTGGTTGACAACTGCTGTTGTTAGTATTGTGTTTAAAGGGTAAATTTTGGACCTTTTATGTGATAATAAATCTCTCAAATACTGTCAAGATCTCTATGTATTAATGATGTGATCTTGCATTTAATTGGAGTAATTTTTCAACACTCTTGAAACTACATTTCTCATCAAATTTTAAAGTAGTTTCATATTATCAAGATGCTATATGAGTTTAATTGTAAACAAAATCAACACATATTTATAAAGTAGTATTGTATCTGATTGGCTGGGCTTGTTACCTCTCTGTTAGTAGATTTACATCATTAGTATCTATGACAGGGTTTTGCAAAATAAAAGAGATCTGTGCATATTAATGAGACAAGGTTGGATTTTGATTGACTGAGCTACCTCTCAATTTCAATAAAACGTAAATAGGTTTGTATACATCAACAAGATCATGGATGAGTTCAATTATGAGCATGTCCTATGCATATTGTGCATTGATCTTTGGATTTTTTAAATTTTTAATCAGCCAATAGTTAAATAAGCAAAGGTTGAATGGTATAAAGCTTGGGGCAAAGTGTACTTTGTCAGAGCTTGCTGATAAGCATTTTGTTTGTTATAGACAATTTGACTAAAAATACATAGACATTTTTATTGCATAGAAATTATGCAAAATAATTTCAGATTTTTAAATCATTTACTTCAAAGTTCTCAGTGTATTGTTCTAGCTGTAAGTACAGTAAATGTTGTGTAATTTCATGTTCAATAAGAATAAACTATGCAGTCAGTTCATGTTCCAGATGTACCTTGTATGTGTGAAATGATAGTATTCTATCACTGTGAGAAAACAAATTCAAGCAGAGACATGTAATCAAATGCACCCTGAATTGGTTCTAGTCACTTAGCCATTTGATGCATTTAGAAAGGTCTGATTAGCATCCGGATGATGATTTTTGTGTTGTTCATAAAATACCCAATGTGACTTTAAAAAACGTAATTAGTTCCAAACCAGGGAGTAAAATACACAATTGATTAACATATATACTCCATTATAAGATGAGTATTATAAGATGAGTACAACTGCATACTGCACAGATCCAGATCTGCCATCACATAATATGCTGGTAGATCTGGAGCTGTGCAGTTTGTTAGGAGTAATAAGTACAGCAAACATCATAGACCCTAATCTGCTGGTGCATTGTGTGATGGCAGATCAGAATCTCAATTTGCAGTTTAACTTGACTTATAAGCGAGTATATATGGTAATTTTTTATATAGAGCTTTGCTTTTTGCCTATGTAATGTATAGCATCTGCTTGCACATGTACAGCTAACATTAAGTGTAGTAGGGTGGCATCTGTGTGCAACAATTTCAGCCTAAATTTTTTTTCTTCCTTTTTTTCCCCCCTTCTTATAAAGGACAGGGGCTATACCAACTTTCTTAATACTGTTAGTCATCTATAGTGAAAATTTAGCATGAAATTCTACACCTCAGTCATATGCTGTCACACTTGCTGGAGTATCCACTTCGTTTGCAAGGGAAGTAACCATGTCGAATTGGGGCTTATCTTTACTGTTTACTAAAGACTGGAATCTATTTAAAAGGCATTTATTTGCTGTATATTTGCACTTATAAGTCAAGTCCAGCTGTAAACTGCACAGACTGAGATCTGCTGTTGTATATTGCTGGTGGGATTTGGGTCTCAGCAGTTTGTTAGGAGTAACCAGTAGAACAAGCAACATAGAACCTGATCTGCTTGTGTATTATGCGATGTCAGATTGAGGTCTGTATTGTTTTTAATTGAACTTGATTTATAAGTGACTATATACAGTAATATTATAAAGTGCAGTGTGGAATACCTGGTATTTATGCACAGTGAAACAAGAAATGGCATAGGGTTTAGGAGCATTGGTAAATTAGACTCACTTGGGCTTTAAGAAAGTGACATGTAGTATTATGAAGTAATAAGTTATAGTGTTTGGTCACATTAAGAAAAGTTTTGAGGAAGTCAAGTAACAGGTAACAGTGAAAGCCCCTAATTATTTAAGATGTTGCAAGAGCATGTTAATGCAGGTTGAGAAAAAATATTTTGCTAATAGTCTTTATTTTGCAGATTTTATTTTCATTCTAATTACAAGTTTGGGGAGGGGGATTTTTTGCGAAAAATTTTATTAAAATAAAAAAATCCATTCATCTATTGAAAAGATACTTTTGAAACTAATGAAAATAAACTCATTGTAAAACTTATTTTTTCACTTTTTTGTGTATTTTGACATAGCTTTGAAATGACAAAAAGTATGGTTTTGTTGTAACGAAACAATTTTCTTTATTTTGAAATCACTATTTATTATAATGAAAAAAAAATATACAAAAAGATTTTTTTTGCATAGGTTTTTTCCTCATTTCAAAAGATGTTTTGAAAATAAAAATGAAAATGTTTCTCTGACTGGTATATATTTGCATAGAATGCAGATTTTATGTGCTCTTATTAAATATTTATAGAGAATTGCTATCACACAGTTGTAGAAACTTTCAAACATTGCCTCCAGTTTATTGTCCAAAGTTCTTCAAAGTACTCATTTTGATTAAAATATCCATAGTTACATGGAGGTTATATAACATCTTAACTCGCTTATAAGTCAAGTCCAACTGCAGACAACATAGATTCTGAGAAGTCATAGCATAGTGTACCTGCAGACCCAGATCTGCTGGCAAATTGTTCTTTATCTGGGTCTGTGTAATTTGCAGTTGGACTCAAAAGTGAATATATACAGCAAAGGAGCAGAGGACAGGTCAGCCTTGTGTCAGGATAATGTAACTGGGTGGGACATGATGCTACATGCCTGTGGCATGATGCTGCAATGATGGACATCACTATAAACTGCCACACTGCAGACATCTAGGCAATATGACCGATATTGTTAAAGCTACATAAAAAAATCCCAAAACACACACAAATACATGCACGTAAGACATACATGAGGCATGCTTTTAATAATTGCTTTACCTGATCATCTTGTAGTGATGAGACAGCCCTTATAATGAAGTGCAGTATACTACATCATAATGGGAACCTGCCATGTAAAAGTAAATGTGTTATGATGAAGCACTTTATTGTAGGGATGTGCTGTATTTGAAACCATTTTTAGTGACAACTCTCCACTTGGAGCCAGTGACTGCTAGAGCTGGGTATGACTCGAGCCATGTTACATTACGATACTTGTAATAATTGCCTTCATCAGGATTGTATCATGATTGTATCCACTTACATGTAAGTTGACACCAACTGCAAACTGCACAAACCCAGGACTGCTGTCACATAATGCACTAGCAGATCTGGGTTTTTTTAAAATAAAAAAAATGAGTAGAACAAACAACTAAGATCCTGATCTGCTGGCAAATTGTGTGACAGCTGATAAGGTTCTATATTTGCAGCTGGACTTACCCATAACTGAGTGTACACACACATGCACACAACATAAAATATACAAGCAAGTCCATATTTGCACAACATTTTTATATCATTACAGAAAACTGTTGTAGGATTGGTGTAGTTAATGGATGAATTGAAAAGAAATTGTTTTCTTCTTTCTTTCTGTCCTTTTTTTTGCTAAAAATTGTTCAAACTCGGAAATTTTTTAAAAAGAAAATAGCATAAGAGAATAATAATAAATCTATTGGACAAATTTACCAATGCAAACAAGGATCAAGTGGAAAAAGCTATTTACTGGAATAAATCAAAATATAGAGGATTGTTTGGAGAGGAAAAAACTGATTGCTTTAGAGATTAACAACTGCTATCTCATAATTGACTAAAATTCTTTTTAAGGTGCAATTAATACAGTAATGTGGTGGTTACTTAGATATTGTGTGCGTAGTTGTGTATCAGGAGACAGATGGTTTTTATACATGGTTTTAGCAGCATTGTTTTTACTTCATTTAAAGGAATATATATATATACAACAAGAATAGGTTAAACTGCATAGAAACAGATGTGCCATCATGTAATATTCCAGCAGATGTGGGGCTATGCAATTTGTTAAGAGTAATGAGAACAAAAAACTTGGACCCTGAACTGTCAGTGGATTATGTGATGGCTGATTAGAGACTATGTTATTTGCAGTTGGATTCAACTTATAAGTGAGTAAATACGGTAATTCTCCTATTATCTTTTTATCAGTACTTTGAGTCTGTATCCTGATACACTATTGCCAATATTACGATCTATTGATGTGCCGATGGTATTCATCCATTTCTGGTGATCACAATGTAGGACATTTATATAGCATAAAGGGATGGAATCAATTTTATGAGAAGGTGACTTTTATATAGAGGAATTTTCATGAGAAATTTAGCTTTAGAATGCCAGAAGTGATGGTTTAATGGTATACTAATTCTTACTTAGCAGAGGGTGAAAAGAACTTTCATTTGAATTAATTTTTGATGAAATTAATGTATAGAAAATTGCCATTAAGTAAATCCTCTTGATATTAGAAGATGTTAATGTATAAAACTGAGCTGCTATTTACATCATTAGTGCTTGCAATTCTTTATGAAATTTAATGTATGTAATGGGTTTTTAGCACTACTGGCAGTAGACCAGAAGAGATTATTTGATGGTCTGTTGTCTGTTTTCTGTTGTCCATCCATTAGCACAGTTGTTATTGCTGCTCAACCTAAACAGCTTTGGGGATCCATGAAACTTTACATGCACATTTATTCCAAAGTCTAGTTGAAAATGGTGCTGCTTGCACATCCATTATGGCTACCACTGTGGCCATCTTGAAAATATTGTTATCACTACTCCTGGATGGATGGTCATATCAACATGGAGTTTTCACTAACAGGCTTCTTATGATGTCTACTTCATCGTAAATGAAAATGGTACTGATTTGAGGTCCAATATGGCCACAACAGCAGCCAGCTAGAACATCTTTTCTATTCTACTCCTGGGATTTGAGCCAGAAGACTTTCTGTGATGACTGCATGGTCATAAATGAAAATGCTGCTGATCTGGGATAAGATATGGCAGCCACAGTGCCCACTTGAAAATCTTGTTATCACTTCATTTCCTGAATGTATGGTCATATCATCATGGGACTTTCACTGAAAGACTAATTATAATTTTTTGCTGATCTTAAATTAAAAGAGTGCTGATCTGATGTCCAATATATGGCCATTTTGGAAATCTTGTTTTAGGGATTCGTATTAAAGGGAAAGTCATTTTGACATGGTGTTTCCATCAAAAGAGTTATTAAGGCTGTGACTTTGCCTAATGAAAATGGTTGGCCCTTTACATGGCCACTATTGTTCCTATCTTGAAAATATTATCTATACCCCGAAATGGATGCCTTTATCAACATTGGGTTTTTACCATTAGACTTCTTATAAATTAAAATGGTTGCACATCCATTTTGGCTGCTATGAAAATCTTGTGTCGCCACTCCCCCTAATTGGATGATCATTAGGTCATGGAGTTTTCACCGAGACTTTTATGCTTTGTCCTAGTGAAAATGGTGCCAATTTGACATCCAGCATGTCCACCACAGCAGCACTTATCTTGTAATCGTTAAGAATATCAGAGATGATTCCAGCACTAAGCAGTTAAAAGTAAGAAACAGTTTTATCTTGAATTCCAGGATTTTTTTCGCCAAGTAGAGCGTCAATCTGTTCAAGGGACTCTGTTTTGTGTGTGTTGTGTTGGTATAGAAGGGAAGCCAAGGATATGGTATAGTCTGTCATTATTAAGAAGTAAAGGTATAAAAACATAAAAAACATAAAAAAAACACTTTTGAAGTACTTTAGTTGAAATTCTCAGATCTCACAGAATTTTGAAAATTTATGGCATATTTTGAATGGCAGGCATTACAAGCATTTTGTTTCTCTTTTTTAAATGAAAATTTTAGAAAATTTTGCAAAATTATTATAACATTGAAGTCACAAAGGCCATGTATGCTAATTACTAAACATTGACAGCAAGTGCCATACCATGCTTTCCATCTTGTTGATGGTAAATTTGGTAATTACTGGCAATGTCCAACTATATCTACCCTTGGCTTCTCTCCTCTCATTGCAGGAAGATCTATGTGCATGCGAGGACATCGTAGAAACATTGCGACCTGCTCAAGTTGCTCACACTGTTCACCAATTAGTCCGTTTTCCTCGACTAACACCTAGAGATTTCTACATAACTTACCTTTGTATTATGATATTTGTTTCTACCTATCTCTTCCTGTTCATCAATGCCTGGCTTATGTAACAGTTACCTGTAATAACATCTACTAACCTCTTCTGCTTTCTCAGAGGAAAGAGATCTTACTACAGCTGATGTAACACTATTGATTATGCATTGCTTTTTAACGTGATGTTTGCAGATATTTATCACAGTTGTTACATTCAGAAAATTTGTTTAATAGAGCTAAGGTCAGCTGACATTTTAGTCCCATTAGTTTTGTTTAACACAAACTAAATATGTCAGTTTTTTACTTCTTTGTGTTCTTAATTTTGTAGCTGTGATAACTATTGGATTTTTTTCCATTTGATCCTTTAGTAGCCATTATAATACAGTGCCATGAGATTACAGTATATACTTGCTTACAAGTCAAGTCCATCGCATACAACTGACTGTAATCTGCCAATGCATAATATGCTGGCAAATAAGGGTCTGCTTTGTTTGTTCAACTCGTTATTCCTAAGAAACTGCATAGATCTAGCTCTCCCTGGACATTATATGTTGGCATATCTACGTGTGTGCAGTTTGCAGTTGGACTTGACTTCTAAATGAGTATATACATTTTACATGTACACCGGCTGTTCCTTGATCAGTAATCAGGTCAGGGGATATTATTTTTATTTGTGAAAGAGTTTTCTTTTCATGGTGGATACTCAGATGTAACTTAAGGTATTTTTTATGTGAGATGGGATTTTTTTTTCTTTTTTTTTTCTTTCTTCATTTTTGTTGTTGTTCAGATCGGTAATTTAATAGAGAACTAACAGAAACTGGAAATATTTTACTATGAACTCTTAGTTACAGGTGTCTGCTGTTGAATGGCTATCTAAGCTTGTTTTGTGCACAATTGCATTGTAACACTGAACAATTGTAACATTGGGAAGTAAACCATATTTTGATGTGTATAATGTACAAATTTTTACCTATGTTATTATTTTTTTAGGAGCAGGGGGCACATGTGTTAGTGATCAAAAAGTAACTTAAGTATTCAACATAATAATCATGCCATAAAAAGTACTCGTCCTGCATTTTGGTCAAAACTTTAATAAAATTGGCAATTATGATTTTATGCATCTTGATCATAGCCAGTTTCATTTTTGAAGGCAAAATGGCGGGAAAAATCTGGCTTCAGTATCATGAGAAGTTTACCATCTGCATGTTTCCTGTATCATTACCCTGTTTTTGTGCATGAAATCAGTGCCAAAAATGCACGTTATATGTGTGTAATTTTGTGTGACCATATTGTGAGATAGAATGAACCTCCAGATGCATCGTTCCAAACATGAGTCATAGGGAACTAACTTTTCTACTTTGTATATGCATATGATGGGGACGCTGTTTATGACATCATCGGTGTGTGATTATTATGATGTGATTCAGCCTCATGAAATTTACCCAAATAATAACTTTTTTCAGTGCACATTGCAGGTATAAGGTAGAATTTAGTATCTTTTCCAGGATTGGGCTGCTGGGGAGATAGATACTTGTGTGAATGTATGTTAAAATGCTATTACTTAATCCTGTATATTATAAGAGGCAACTGATGGAGGCATCCTATTTGCCCTGGCATTCAGCCTTTGATAGTGTTCCAGCCAAGAATGTCTCAGACCTTTTAAATGAGTGAAGTTTAAATTGAGAATTTTACTTTGTATTTAAATGATTTTTTTTCCCTTTGGGCCTTTATCTTTATTTTATGTGCCTTTTCAGAGGAGGAGGTCACCAGATTTTATATAGCTATGATTGTGGTGATGTGCCATACATTTTATTACATGTACCCCTGTAGTGAGTCTAAAAATGAGATGTGCATTATAGTTAATTACACATTGTACACAGCAAAATATGGCAAAACTTTTACACACGTATATTACATTGTTAACATTATTCAGTTAAAACTTTTCAGCTGGAATCCATCAGTATTTATTTTCACCATGTGTAAGTAGTATAGATTAAGTATGTTACTTCCAGGTCCAGGAGATCTTACTGGATGGCCTGTTGTCTACTGTCCATCATTTGGCTCAGTACAAGTTTGTTATTGCTACTCCTAAATTACTTACATAGGATTGCCATGAAACTGGACATGCACATTCATCCCAAGATCTAGTTTGTCCTAAATGAAAACGAAGTTGCTTGGACAGCTAATAAAATTTTCTTGCTACTCTTGAATGGTCATATCAACTTTGGGTTTTCACCAAACATTTATAATGATGTCTAGTGGCTCCCAGATGAAAATGTTCTAGTTTGAAATCCATTATGGCTACCATGACAGCCTTGAATGGATAGTCATATTGGCATGGGGTTTCCACCAGGAGAATTCTTGTTGTGTCTGTTTGGTCCTAAATGAAAATGATGCTAATGTGATATTGAATATAGCCACCATAACAGTTATCTTGAAAATCTTATCACACTCCAGAATGGATGGTAATATTGATGTGTGGTTTTTACCTAAGTCTTCTTGCATACTGTTTGCTTGGTTCCGTATGAAAATTGTGCAGATCTGATATCAAATATGGCCACAATGACAGCTGTCTTGAAATGTTATTATTGCTACTTATATTAACAATAATTTTCACCCAAAATACCTCTTAAAGTGTCAAGTTCGTCAGTATTCAGCATGAAAATCTTGTTATCAATACTTCTTTATGGATGGTCACATCATCATGGAGTTTTCAGTGAATGACTTCTTATTGTGTCTAGCTGGTCTGAAATGAAAATGGAGTCTAACCGACATCGACAATGGTGGTCATCGTTACAATTGTAATATTTGCATGGGGTGTTGACAAAAATGCTTCTTATAATGTCTAGTTGGTCACATCAGAATGGAGTTTTACTAAAACAGTTTTCATTACATGTAGTTCGACCTCAATGAAAACGATGCCATTGTGACTGCCCACCATTTGAAAAATCTGGTTAACAGGTACTTCTCCTAAATGGATGTCCCTACCAGTAATTAAAAAAAGAAGCTTTCTTTCTTGCAGTATATATTTCTATATTAAAATGATACTAATCTCCAAATTGGCTGCCTTCATAGCCATCCTGAAAAAGAAATTTTATAGCTACTTTTGAAACAATGGTCTTATTGACATCGAGTTTACTTTAAAAAAATTATTAAAGCAAATATATAGCTAGTTTTGAATGAAAATTGTTTACATCTGACCTCTAACATAGCACCATAGCAACCGGCACTACTACTGAATGAATGGCACTGACCGAATTTTCACTAAAAGGCCCCAAAATTTAATTGTCTGTGATGGAAGATGGTGCAGATCTAACCATTGACATTGTGCACAGACCTAATTTACCATGGGGGTCAACTCTATCTTTATTGTTCACATTTTGGTATTTTAAAAAAAAAATCCATGGTATCAAGTTCAGTGTCGTTGACCATGACAGAGAATTTTGTCCTACACTTAACAGCTATCTTGTGAACATGTTAACTCTGACGCATAAGAAATATTTTTTTTAGTGAATTTGGTGTCATGTTGGAATTTCTATAGAATATTGGAGATGGTTTCAATATTTTAGTAGTTTAGAAAAAAGGGGTTATATTGGATTTCCGGAAACTCTTTTCAGCCAGTAGAGTGTTGTTTATCATACCAAAATTAACCTGCGAGCATGAGTATATGTTTTTTGGTGCATGTATGATACACATGTTGAATCATAATTCCTGTGCATGTTTGCAGCCTAAAATTTGTCTTGCCAATTTCATTTTGTTGTGTTGAAACGTTTTGATATAAGGAAGAAATTGAAACAATTTGTAAAATTTCCTTTAAATTTTGGGGCTGTTCATTTCAACATACTTTGAATCTAGAGAAGGCAAGTTTTTAAAAAAATGCATGCATAGGTTCTCTGGATGCATATAAAACTGATATGAAATTTTTTAATTGCATCTATGGGTGACTACTTTTCTTACCAGGGTCCCAAGTAACAGACCAGATCCAGAATAATGCACTTGCCAGTCAAGGTCTATGTTGTTTGCTATAATGATTACTCCTAAAAAACGGCAGAGATCCAGATGTACCAGTGCATTAGATGACAGATCTGGGTCTGTACGGTTTGCATTTGTACTTGTTTTATAAGCAAGTATATACAACGACCTCTTGGGTTAAGGGATTGATGATGATGATAGTATACCGTAAATTTAAGACGCATTAAACAGCAAGTGCAACGAAGCCTTTTAAGACACTGAATGGAAACGACATTGACAACCGACTACATGATCCATTATTGCACTTCATAATAATAATTCATAGTCATTACAACAAGAAGGTCGGCCTTAGATAGTCATAACACATTATTTACAAGTATAATTTTTGTTTGATAATGTTTTGCTCGAGTGCGGTAGAACAAAGTGGTCAGACAGTTGTGATCTGGGGTCCCAAGTGGCCGAGTGGTCTAAGGTGTTCTGTTACAGATCACTGACATCTCACCTCTGCGTGTTTTCGAGTCTCAGGCTTGGCCAGTGTGGTTATGTGAGAAAGTTTGCTAGTAATTTCCCATGGGTTGGTGGTTCTTGCCATGGTTTTACTGGGTTCTTCCTCCACCAGTTATGCTGACTGCCATGTAAAGCCTATCTTGTGATGAAATATGTTGTTAAGCCCCATAACAATAACAACAATAGTCACCATATTTAATCCTTGCTTGAACATCTGATTCTGAAATATGAAATGGTTTTTTTCCTGCTTTCTGTTTTAAATAGAATTTAAGTAGATTATTTATTCATTTATTATATTCATTAAAAAATTTTGGGTGTTACTGGAAAATTTCATTGTGAATTCAGCAGATCGTCTGCAGAGAAACCATACGATGTATGTATAGTTTGATATTTGTGCCTCTGCAGTCACATCAGCCTTTGATGACTGGATTTACTGTCATATTTTTTCCTCAAATTGTATTACAAATGTTTCAGGTAGGATAGAGTATCAGGGTAGGATATAAAATAGGGAACAAAATATTTGTGATACACACTTGTGATGAAATGATAATATTGTCTGTTTTGGAAACATGTTATATAAATGTGCCAAATATGGTTGCTGAAGAATGTAGTTGCAATGGATGTAATAAGCTCAGGATATGAAATTTTTTTGTGGGAATCATTTAGCACGCTTGCTCGCATGCAAGTCTAGTCCAATCGGAAACAAGATAAACCCTGATCTGCTGTTGCATAATGTGCAGGCAGATCAGAATATATGTTGCTTGTTCTACTGATTGCTCCTAACAAGCTGTATAGACCCAGATGTGCCAGCTCATGCGATGGCAGATCAGAGTCTGTACAGTTTGATCAGACTTGTATGCAAGTATGTATCTTAGTCATTTGCAGTATTTGTGGGACAATTCTTTTTTCAAGTTCTTCTCTAAATTCAAGATTTTTTTTCCATGTGTTTTATGTTCAAGTTAGCAACAACAGAATCAAGTTGTGTTAATTTTGGAATTAAAATTTTGAGATTGTTAAAATTATGAGAAAAATCAATTCAAAAGATTGTGACAAATTGTTAGAATTCAAGCATTGATTGTAAAGTCTTATTAATTAACTTGATTAATTAATCATGTGTCAAGTGATTCTGTCTTTATTAAAAATGTAATACTGCAGATAAATAGAAATCCTTGTAGATATTATTCTGTTATGAAATACATGTATTCATCACTAAAAGAGACCAATCATATGTCAAAAGGTGAATATTCATTTTGAAATAAATACTCATGGACTAATGTCAATTAAATCTTGGATTTTTTAAAACATTTGTATGTTTCACAATTTGCTTTTGTGAAAAATATTTGTTAAAAAAATGTTTTGTATCTGAATGAAAGATGGTACATTGTATTAATATAGAACAAGAAATAGTGGCACCTTTATGTCTTGCATTTTCCTTTCCTCAGTTGTTATGTTTGGAAGGTAAGTTGTCCAAGATTTAGAGTTTTGATTTAGAGAATCTTTCATAACTGCTTATTTGAACTTAAATTTATGAAACTATTCAGTAAGTTTCATGCATTTCATTTGAAAAAGGCACACATTTAAGATTATGTAAATAACATAACAAACAATACAGTATTTTCACTATTTATGGGAGCCTTCCAGTGACCCATGTTTTAACTGAGGGAACCGTGTACTGAAATATGTTATAACTAGGCTGTAATCATAATAGTGCATAAAACAAGCCAATAGGGTAGTTAGGTTCTGGGACTGCTCAGCCCATAGCAGAGTTGGCCCATTAATGCTCTTGGCCTATAACAAGCTTGGCCTACCCAAATTGGTCATAAAGTACTCAACCCATTACATACTTGGCCTATTATTTCACAATTTATATAATACTAATGTGTATGTAATTTTCTTTTTTACAATGGTCATTTCATTTTAATCTTTATACATTATTTCAACAGTCATTTTTTTTGCAAAAGAAATATAGGGAGAAAATAAGTCTAAGATTAATTAACTTGTATACTATATAATCAAGAATTTGAAACCATTCTTGTCCTGCCGCTGTGTTAATTGTTAATTTAGATGAAGGTAGGATGTGTCTACTCTGCTACTTGTGGATTGTAAACATGTGTTGACACATGTTTAAAAAAGCACAGAGACAAAGCAAACATTTCAAATTCTTATGTTGTTTTTTTTTTTTTCATATAAAATTTTGTATCTTTGCCTTTTTTGCCCTGTCTTATTCTCTCTCTCAGTACTAGCTGTAAATAAATATAAATTGATTATCAGCAGTAAATATTCACCCTCCTGTTTTCTTGACCCAATTTAGTACCTGTAAAAGTCCATAGGATGAACAATTTTTGCCTGGAAGGTTTTTTAGTGACATTTAAGGTGCTGAGCATTCAACAATCAGGATTGAATGGATTTGTTTAAGATCTATTAGTATAAACTGTAGAACAAGTACTATTTAATTTAAGTGTGAGTTAATGTACCTACATGACCATGTTGGATCAGCTCCCTCACAACCTGGAAAATTCCATATAGAAGATTCAATAAACAGTCTGCTCAGTTAGAATATTTTTAACATACATCTCACTTTCTTCTCGAGATGTTTGGCACTTACTACAGACAAAGGTGCATTCTTTTATCCATCCATAGTCGGCTTGAGAAATCCCTAAAATACAATAAAAATGAATTGTATAAACACTGAGGATTCCTAAATGCAGTCAGATTGAATAAAGAGTAAAGGACATGGAGCATTATGCTGAAATCATGAAAAGACATTAGTTAAATTCTCCTTCATAACTAGATAAAATTTACTGAATAACTGGGAGACTTTTTGGCAAAGACATTATATTTTTAACATGACAAGGAAGATGGTATTTATTGCTATAATGATTTGTTCTGTTTTATTAATCTTTCACCAGGTGATAATCCTATAAAAACTGTCATGTGCCGATTAAAAACAAGTGTACTAATTTTTTAAATATTGAATATAATCAACCGAGAGTTTTAATGAATGGTTTATGGAAGTTATACTGATGTATATTATTAGACATACAGATATTCTAGACCAGTTGATACTAGTTATCATTTGGTTGTTAAAATAAAGACAAAAGGTATTTGTTTAGATGCTGAATTTCAAGTTTTAAAATAGTTTTGTCTACATTTTAAGTTCCAAAATAAACATCATTGAGCAAAAAGATAAAGTAATTGTCATTGTGAAAGAAACATGGGTACCAAAATGTGATTGAAACATACCTGTATTACAAACTGGAATTACTAGAATCACAAGCAGCTTAGGCAAATGCATGCTTCTTTGTAGTTACAACTCTGGAACACTCCACATAATGGTCAGTACCCGTGGATGTGTTTGATATGATCATTTAATTTTGGGGGGGCACTATATATATATATATATATATATATATATATATATATATATATATATATATATATATATATATATTGGTTCATGTCAAGATTAATTTTGTTTTTACTCAAAATGCCAATTTACAAAAGAAGGTGACTGTTCTCACAGTTAATGAAACCTGTAAAGTTTGCATAATCCATAATGATTAAATATTTAGTTAATAAATAACAAAGGTCAGGCCAGTTTTGTTGTAGGCCAACTTTGTAATGGGCTTAGTAAGTTATGGGAGATTTCATTAATTAAATTTGTATGGGGTTGAATCTGTAATGGGCCGACATTGTTATGGGCAGAATATGTTATGGGCCGAGATCTCCAGTCACTAGGTATTTACCATATTTACTGTCTTAAAAGTTGAAAGTCCAACTGCAAACTGCACAGATCCAGATCTGCCATTACTTAATCTGTTGTCATTTCTATGTCTGTGCATTTCATTCAGAGTAATCAGGACAACAAACAACATTGACTGTGATATGCATAACGTTATGTGATGGCAGATCAGGGTCTGTGTCGTTTGCAGTTGGAGTCAACTCGTATGCAAATATGTACGTGGTAATGATGTTAGATTGTATTGTACTTGTTTCTTATTAGCTGAGAACTGAATGAACGGCAATGATAAAACCAAATTTGAAATTTAACTGGATTCATGGACATGCCGGTGTTATAAGAGGTTAAGTGGTATACAGAGGGACTTTCTTGTGAGGGACCACTGTATGAATGTTATTCAATAAACCAGCAATGTAGTGTACTGTAGTGAAGTAACAGATCTTAGGACAAAGTACATTTATGTTGCATTATATCATGACATGTGTGATGTGTGATATCATAAGAATGTCCTCTGTTGATGTCTCATGTTATTAAATCATGTAATAATCATATATATATATATATATATATATATATATATATATATAGATATATATATATAGATATATATATATATATATATATATATATATATATATATATAGATAGATAGATAGATAGATAGATATAATAATTATGAACCTAAATTATACTGTTGGAACATGATAAACCAAGGTTTCACACTGATACAAACATGTCAGAAGAAGTTTTAAATGAATTGTGGAGGGTATCCACAATGTTTCACAAATATAGCATGTCATTTGAATATGCATGCTCTTCATCATTGTTTAATTTTGTGGCAGTTTTTATTGTGATCAGATATCAACATGATTAGATGTCAAAACAGGAAGTTATCTTGATGTGACCATCATCTGTGCAAGTGCATTGGAAATATGCAAAGAAATGTAATATTTTATTAGTATGTAAAAGTCGATACTCAAAGGAACCTGGCGCATTGGTCATTGCCATATTGTCTTTCAGGGATTACACAGAGAAGTTCTTTACTGGAATAAATATCAAGTAACATTACAGATGTGTTGGACAGGCATTATTAGTGAAGGAATTGAAAAGTTTGAAAAGTCAGAAACAAGAATCAACAAGTAATAGAAAAGATGAAATGCATTTGAATAAGGAATTGATCCAGTACTAAAACTCAGACATTTTTGTTGACCATTCCTTTTGTTCCAGTCATTGAGAACTCTAAGATTCCCTACCTGTTTAAAGACTAATGGAAGACATCTGTCCCCAGTATTTGATGCTGCTACTTAAGAATACTTAATACTTAATGAAAGTAAATTGGGATTATATCTAACATATGGCTGTGACTGCTGTTGGTGTGAAATGTGATTGATATTATAATTCATATTACAGCGTTGTTGTGTTGATGATGCTATATTCTGTATTTGTTGAATATATTTTATTAAGATTTTGTTCTTTGTTTTTGTAAGAAATGAAGGTTGTGTTTTTGTTTTTTATTGTTGATTTTGTGTTATTTTTTTAACAGTCTTTCAACAAGATTTGTATATTTATGCTGTTAAATATGATTAAAATGAAATAACCATATTTACTTTTTTGTTCAACCATAAATTGCAAGTTTTTTTTAATATAAAACAAAAACTGTATAGCATTTTATTACATTTATTTTCGAAATTTTCATGGTGGTTAAAAGCATGCTCTGTGTTTTTTTGTCACAGCTGTATCCTTGGACTAGCCATATAGTGTAACTCATTACCATCACATCATATTGCATCAAGCTTCATTTCAAAATTATTGAACAAAGTTATAGCCCAAGTTTGACCTTTGCCCTAGATAGTTGTCATATTCCCAGGGGCATCCATTTTGTACCATATATACTTGCTTACAAGTCAATTCCAACTGCAAACAGCATAGATCCTGATCTGCAGTATCATAATGTGCCTGAAGATCTCAGATTATGCTGTTTACTCTACTGATTACTCATAACAAACTGCACAGACCAAGATCTGCTGGTGCATTATGTGACAGCAGATCTTGGTCTTTGCAGTTTGCAGTTGGACTCCTCTTATGATTGAGTATATACAGTATGTTCAAAATTTCTAGTTCATGAGTACTGTACCCCATTAATTGAATCATTCTAAATGATAAATTTTAAGAATTGAACCATATAGTTTAAAGGCTTCATGAAGTCGTGAAGTTAAAAAACTGATTACTCATGACATGAATTGTTGTGTCGAAGGCAGTTCATGCAGTGATTTATATGCTTCTTGGCTTATTGCAGTCCATATGAAGTCTTTTTCACTAAGTATGGCTTTGCAGTCCATATTAAGTTTTGCTTCACTCGGTATGGCTTAATGCAGTCCATATTAAGTCTTGCTTCACTCAGTATGGCTTATTGCAGTCCATATTAAGTCTTGCTTCACTCAGTATGGCTTTGCAGTCCATATTAAGTCTTTATTCAGTATGGCTTTTTGCAGTCCATATTAAGTCTTGTTTTACTATGGCTTATTGCAGTCCATATTAAGTCTTGCTTCACTCAGTATGGCTTGCAGTAAATGTTTCAGGTAAACTTTGCTAATTGTAGACTGATATTTCAATAGAGATATTTCAGTAGTGATAGAGTTTCTTTTAATCCTTCACATGTTTGAATCAAAATTGTTTGACTGTCGATTCACTTTGGGTTTTTTTTATGTGGCATTTAGATCTTTTTGCTTCACATTCTGCATTTGCATTGTATTATTTCTTGTTATTAAAGTGTTTTTGTTAACTTGGAAATCAAAATTATCATCTGTTATGAATAATTTTGTTTAGCATTTATTTGTTGATAGGGATGGACCAATAAAGCATAATATTCATCAAGTTCCACCACTGAAAATATATTTTCATTTTCGTACACGTACCCTATGCTATGATGCTGTCAGACCATCCATTTTTTTATTTGTTAGAACACTCAGGTGGCCTAGTGGTTAAAGCATCCACCCAGGATGCGAGGTCATGGGTTTGAACCCTGGCTGAGTCATACCAAAGACTTATAAAAATGGTACTAACAGCTGCCTCTCTGGGCGCTCAGCATTAAGAAGTTAGTGTTAGGACTGGTCGCCCTGGTGTCAGGATATGTGACTGGATAGGACATGATGCTACAAGTCTGCGGCATGATGCCCCAGTGCTAGACATCACTATAAACTGCCACACTGTAGACATTGTTGCGAAATGACTGAAAAATTATTGAAGCTATGATTTTAAAAAAATCCAAGTCCTTTTGTTTGTTCCTCATTTTGTCTCTCCACAATACTCAAAGAATTCCACCATCTACTGTTACCAAACTTTGTAAACAGCTTGCATTTTGGGCAAGGAAGAAACCTATCAAGATTGATATTCAAAGGTCAAGGAATGAAAGAAGGAAAACTCGATGCTCAGTAACCTGACATGTATACCAGCCACATTGAGCAAACCTTGGGAATGGCATGTATTTGAGAGAAGGCACCTTTTGATTATTAGGGTTAAAGGTTAAATGTCAAGGTCACTGACTACTGAAAAGAAATGGTTTCAGTACAGTATGTTAAGTTCTTTATCACCAACTTTTACCAAACTCTTTGGATTGGTGGATGGGTTGCATTGATACCTAGTTGTTTTTGAGTGGTGACAGATGAAAGAAGGAAGAACTATACAGACACCACTGCTAAAGTTCTGGACCATATGCCTTGAATAAGACTATGTAAATGGCCTGCATTTGAGACAAGGAAGGTCATTGAGACATGTTAGTAATGTCAAGAGTTGACCATACCCTAAGACTGCCTGCATAGAGGACTTTTAAACATGGGGCAGATGTATAATTACAATTCAGAGTACTCTGGTATTTAAGAAACAGATATTTTAAATATAGCAGTATTAACATGTTATTGATATTAGGTTTTTTTTTGTTGTCCATGTTATTCTTATCTTAGTTTTGTTACTAGAAACTGTTTACTTTGATGCTAGATGCTGGCAAATATATATCCGCTTGCCAGTCATTCTCAAGTCATAGGTATCACTTTGTGGTCTGTCTTGAAAGACCACTGCATTTAGAGAACAAATTCTTAAAGCACAGATTGACGTGTTATATAGTGTTATTACCTGTAATAGGAGACCACCTATCTTGAGAGACTGTAATGCTTTGGCAAAAGGGGTGGTCTTTCAAGACAGGTTCTGTTACAACAGCGTCCTTGTTGTTCATAATGTTTAGGTTACGAGTTTGAGTTATGAAAGCCAAGAATCTCTACATTAGTTGCTGTATTCAACAGAAACTTTGATACACTAGCGATGTAACTTGGTGTCCTGATATGCCAGCATCACATGACTTATTTGCATAAATAGGTTGTGCTTGTCATTGGCATGCCATTCACAGATGAGATATAAAGTTCAGCAGAAGCTTGTCAGTTTTAATATGATTGAATTAAGAATCTTGGTTTTGAAATTGTCACCTTTTTTTCTTTTAATCTTGTAATACCTAATTTTATTTAGTTTACAAACTAGTTGATATTGCTGTTAAGAATTTTCAAATTCTGGAGATGAAACATTTCTGAAGCAATAAAAGTTAATCTTCAACCTTGTTTGGAACTAATATTTATTGATATAGTTTCTTGAATGTTACATACATAGATGGCCATGATTTTGTTAGTTATTAGATAGGAATCATGGCTGTGATGTGACATACTAACCATATATACCCATGTATAAGTCACGTCCTACTGTAAACAACCAAGACCCTGATCTGCCATCACATAATGTGCTGGCAGATCAGGGTCTTTGTTACTTGTTCTGCTGATTATTCTTGACAGATTGCATTGACCTAGACATGCTGGCAAATTGTGCAATGGCATATCTGGGTGTGTGCAGTTTGTAGAGGGACCTGATTTGTATGTGAGTGTATACAGTAATTATTTGTGATGATGTCATTGGTAGATCATTATGCGATCATGCATTATTCAGTGGTACTGCCCATGGATGTAAAACCAAAGAACCCTTATTTACTTTGTTAGTATTGTACAAGAAGTTTTGACAGTTTGTGTGAAGTACTCTTGAGGACTCTGGTTTAAAAAAAAAAAAAAACAACAACAAAACAACTCCAAACTAAATTATGCAGAATCAAATCTGTTTATAGTTGAAAGGTTGCAAAACTTTGCAGAGATACAATTCTGTAGGGAGAAGTGCTGTGAATTAATTTATTTTTTTATCTGTACCAATA
Organism: Megalonaias nervosa; assembly: GCA_016617855.1. Classification (NCBI taxonomy): domain Eukaryota; kingdom Metazoa; phylum Mollusca; class Bivalvia; order Unionida; family Unionidae; genus Megalonaias; species Megalonaias nervosa. The sequence continues at coordinate 64,662 of JAECUM010014681.1, forward strand.
TTTATAGTTTTAACAAAATTAAATTTCATAGGTTCTTCAAAATTGATGGATTGGGGAAGGGTTCTTACTGTTCCTTGTAATAATCTTTGTTTGTTAGGTCTTTACATACATTTTAGCTTCTATAGTGACCATGAAGTCATAGAATATTGTTACACATGAATAATAGTGAATTTCTAGTGACCAGAATAAAATCGATGAAGTTATCACCAATAAGTTGGAAAAATATTATCTCGAATTTTTGAGCAATTTCACATTGTGAGTCTTGATAGTGATTAAGTGTAAGAACCATATGAAAACTACATTGCATGGAGGCAGTTTAAGTAAATTGTCTTGTCCATGAACAATGGTATGGTGGCTGACCTTGCTTTATCTGGTCAAAATTCAAACCCACACCCCTTATCATGAATCGGGCATGCTCAGCACTCTGCCACCATAGTTCCTGTCTGTCTTGAAAGTTTTATGAATTCAAGGCCAGGTGCTTACGTAGAATGGTGTTAGAGGGAAACAGAGAAACTGGATAAAACTTGGGATGTGCAGCAGATTCTGAGTCATACCCATGGATATGTTTGAACTGTCATCAAGCCAAGAATTGCAGAGAATGAGTTTTTGAGAGGCAGGGAGACTTTCAGGTTCTCATTACATGGATCCATCATGTCTGTATTAAGATCATACTCCTTAAAAGTCACAAAGGGTATTTACTTCATTCTCATTTAATCTCACTTGGTAGATGTGGCATTTGACACAAGTATTTATTACATGCCAATTGAATCTCACATGGTTTATATGGTCTTTATTATGAATATTCTGTCTCTGTTACATATTGCATAATCTGACTGGAGGTATTTAGGTGTTTTTGCTGATATAATGTGTGGTGTGTGTGTTTGTTTGATTCAATTTAATTCACAATGTATAATTATAATTAAAAGATAATACAATACAAAATTCTGGATTTGTTCCAATCTTGGAAAGAACTCGCTTCCATTGATGAATGAATATCTTTGCCATATGGCCTCACTATATCTCTATGCAGTTTAAAATTCATTCTTTCTGCTGGTCAGCTCAATGTGATAAATGAGGAATGGGTAAGGACAAGCAAATATTTTTGCCCTCACTGCTTGTAGTAAAATAGGTCAAATTGACCTGGTATTCAGTTTGGGAGATGGTCTACATAGGATTTTGTTCTTAATATACTACATAATCCATTTTAAATGAAATGGTTAACACGTGTGTGTGTTATTTAAGTCAGGTGAGCATTCCTCATGTTCTGTACAGTGTCTTAGAAATGGTCAACTGTTATATTATTTCAGTTGGGTAAGAATGCCTCATGTTCTCTGTAGTGACTCAGAAGTAGTAAACTGTTATGTTCATTAAGTTGTGTGACTATGCCCTGTATTCTGTACAACAACTTAGAAATGGTGAACAGTTACGTTATTTAAGTCAGGTGAGCATGCCTCATGTTCTGTATGACGACTTAGAAAAAGTCAACTTTTATGTTATTTAAGTCTGGTGAGTATGTCACGTGTTCTATACAACAGAATTTGAGTAACGTTATCATTTCTTTTCCACTTGGATGAATACAACTTAGAACTTTTCTAGCACTGATACATTTAGGTTCTTTTTGCCTTAATCGGACAATATAGTAAAAATTGCTAGAGGACAATAACTTGTGAACGAATTAAAGTTTGTCTTGATAACTGTATAATCAATTAGAGTTTAAAATACAAAATTCATTAAAAAAAAGGTCTTTTGAGGCAAAATTCTTAATTTTTTGTCAGTCCTCTACTTGTTGCATTAGTTGGAACATTTGGAGTTCACAATGTATTTATTTATATACATGCATATTTACTGAACTGGTCCTTTTATAAGAAAATTAGTTTATTTTATGCATGAATTTCATTGATTAACAGAGTACATTGACACTTGAACTTTATTCATTACTTTGGTACGTTTCTTAATTAACTATATCAAGATTTATTATACACTTATTTATTATACATTAGTCCCACTTGATTATTTATGTTTCTATTTTTTATTGTCTAAACTGCATAATCAGTGATCATGGTAAGACATAGGAATCAGTTTTCTGATAGAAGCTGTATCAGTGTTAATATTATGTATTAAAAGTATTGCTCTAAAGTTTTTATTAATCAAATACATTGCTTGAAGTATAGATTAGACACCATGTTCTGCATAACCCTTTTTTCTCAAACATTTTATCTCTCCATTGTTTTTTTTTCTAGCAACTTAAATCTTGTGTCAGTCTATATCATTACATGATTTATTCATCTTTTCCAGGAACAAATCTGTGCTGCTAATGATATCTTGGAAGAAAAGGGAATTAGCAGAATAGCTGCCACTGTAACTGCTCTGATAGTATTATCTAAAAATCCAAGGTCATTAGCGGTATGATGCAAACTGGGGATGTAACTTTGGCAACAGACAGTTATTTGCTTTCATCCATGGCAACAGATATTTGCCTTGCTTTCTGCTGTAGCGAAAATATGGAAAAAAGTCAGTCCATGTGTGATCCAGCAAGCATTTATTATTGCCAAATCAGGCTGTGAATACTTTTTTGTCAAGAAGCTTCCATTTTCTTCATTTAGTGCACATGAACATGATACTGATCTGCAAACGTCTTGGGACCACATGCACGATTTAACCAACAATATTTATTTTGTGATCTTTCAGTAATTATCATTGTTCATTTCAGTGGGGATGAATTTTGTCCTCATGATATCAGACTGCTTTTATTTCATTAGACACTTTGTCAAAACGGAAAATGTTCTATTTCCTTAATTTATAGTTTTAAATTGTGGGCAAAATTTGAAGCAAAAGGGGAACAGAATGTGCCTTTTGTATATTCCGTTGTTTACGATCGAACTTCTTCAAAATTTGTAATCATATCATGTAATGTAAAACAAACAAGTTTAATTCCTTACCAGATTTTATGGAGGAACAGAAGTCTTTTTAATTCTATGAGAACTGGGTGCTTGTCACCTTAAGTTAATGGACAGTGAAATAAATGTCTGAAAAGGAAGGAGCTAGCTTGTATCACTGGGGACTTTGCAATACTGTAGTGAGCAACTTTGTAATTATGTACATGGAGTTGGAACTTAACACAAGTGATATCACTAGAAGTGGTATCTATATTTTTGCGGTGTTGGACCCTTCATACATTAATTTCTTAAGGGAAACAAAATCGTGTGTTATGGTTCTTTTGTGTACTAATTTGTGAAGTGATATGCTTAATTTCTGTGCTTACAAAAAATACTGTATTTTGAGTAAACAGTCACCAGACTGAACCCTCGCTTCATGCCATTGTACATAATCTGTCACATTACTTCCACGGACACAAACAAATTTTTACATTCATGATATATCAACATTATGATCCTTAATTTTTTTGGTGGTTTTCCAGAGCTTGTTAGGAACTTGATCGTAAATTTATATATATATTGCAAATGAGTGTGAAAAAATAGAGCAGATGTGTTTTTGACTGAAAACAAAATTAAATCAGGTACACACATTCAGTTTTGAATTGCAGGTAAAATTTCAGTGTTGATGAATAAAGCCATAAGGCCAAGTGTGTTGTGGAATGGGCCCAGCATTTCCTCTAGCCATAATCTATTAGTAATTGCTTTTTTTCAGCTAAACTGAGGGATCACTTTCAACCATGTCTAGCACTCAGCATCTTGTCCTAAAGACTTTCGATCTTTGTACATATGATGCCAGTTTGTCATCAGTATGGATTGCACTACTAATGCTTTAAAAAACCATTAATCATTATCGTCTGTGAAACTTCTGAAAAGAATTTTAACAAATTTGATAGCATCCTAGCATTAAGACTTCATGTTACAAATGATACCAATATGCCATCCAATTTGACCACTTGCACGAAGAATAGAAATAGCTTTATATGATTTATAAATACAGTGTAGATTAACGTCACATGGTCTGGTAAATATGCATGACAAAACATGTCATTTTGACATGGACCAGGCTGTACATAACCTAATAATTTGATTCTGCCTCAGTATGTGATTGAGATTTTCTTAGCCTTGCATGTGCGCTTTCACCAACCATGAGACAGTAGTTTAGTTCTGCACCTGTGTGTCACTGTCTCACATTGACCAGTCAAATGTTTTTACATGAATTTGGGGTAAATCTTCATCAAAATGGCCAATATACCTTTCGAAGTTAATATACTCAGTTCATTGACATGGATAAAGAACCTGGAAGCAAAAATGATCCAAAAATGAAACATTCTGGCAAGAACCCCATGTACAGATGATACTATTCTGCCATTGAAGCAGACTGCGTTAATAAAAATAAAAGGCAGCAGTTAAAATAACTTCTCAAAAACTGCTAAAAGGATGTGCATATATGATACAAATCCTCTATTTAATAGAAAAACTTTTAAATGAAGTTTTTTCAAACAATACTGAATAGAATTTAAACCAGAGTTAAAGGAAAGCATCCTTTCATAAGGTATTTCATGTTTGCACAATGATCTGCATTCCATTTAGGCTTCCATTACTAAACATTAAAAAAATCTTTTATGTCACAAAACATCATAGTAACCCAGACTGCTTGACCAGCTGGACTAGCATTTGAGTTTTAAGTAGATGTCAACCTGGTCAGCTGTCTTAGATTCATTTAGGCATCTTGTTGTTAATTGGGCTTTAATACAATTATTTTTCTTTCTTTTTTTTCTTTCTTTCTTTCTTTTTTTTTTACCAAAGAACACCTTTGAAGATTTCTTATTTCTTTCCCCATAATTTTTTTTTCATTCTGAACATCCCATCATCACACTGTGTGTGTTATTTTCAGAAAGATGAATATGCACATTTCTTATTTACTTTTTTGTTAAAGGGAACTTGATTTTGTAAAAAGATTATGTAAATACCCATAAATGTAATATATCCTATTTATTTTATAATTTTTTTAAAAGTTAATTTGCCTTTAACATTTGAATCAGATCTGCATTGGAAAAACTATTTCAGCCTGACCTTTAAAAAACATGCCAGCCTACTTTTGTTAATATGTTCTTGATTTCTTGTAGACTTCTTGTAATTTTATACTTTTGTCAGTTAGATTAAGTCATGTGAGGAATCTGGAAGACTTGTGTATCTGTGTCAGTATTGTACAATTCTATGCTTATCTTGTTGACACAAATTCTTATGACAATTTTGTCATTACTTAAATGATAATACTAATATCTTTTGGTGAAGGCTTTCCTTAATTTAACAAAATCAGCATATCAGGCCAACATCAAAAGTGTGGAAATGGTATTGTGTAATAATAAGTTGTTGAATAAGGAATTGTATAACAGAATGATCATTTTTAACAAAAACAAAACAATCAAACTTTTTAATTTTTTAAAGAAGAAACTCCTTTTTTATTTTTGCATAAGACATTTACATACTAGAGATCTTACATTCTGAAAAATAATTTTTTTAAAAAAAAGGATAGCTTTAGTTGTATGGAAATATTTGGACTACTTTTGTTTTATTGCTTGATATTATTCGTGTATAGTCAGTCAGCTATTAACAGATCTGGCTGCTTAGTCCTGTCTTCCTATCTGCTTTATCAGCAAAACCATGTAGTAATGAATTAATTATCTGTAGACCAGTGATCCATACTTTTTACTCATCTAGACCAATAGCAAGTCTTCTGGACCTATTGTTCATTCTTTATATTATTGTCATTTATCCAAACGATCAACACATAATAAATGTCTTCTTTGAAGCCCAAATAATATTTGACTGTAATTTGATCAACATTCAAAGAATTGAATCGTTTCTTGTTATCTGTATATATATATAGATGTAAGAAGTTGGTCCATTCCTTTCATTTCTAATGTTTGCGTTGTAGAAAGCATTTTTATAAGCAAGATGATATCATTTTATTTATTTTAAAAAATGATTATTTAAAGAAAATTCAAAAAGACATTTATATTGAGTTTATTCCATATTAATATTCCATATTAATTTGATTGAGGCAAAATATTCTACATTGTAGAATGACATGACTTGGAGATGATTTTTATTTCTTTTTGCCACAGTTATTGCTTTTTTATTTTACATGAACACAAAAAAATGCATGAATAGTAAATGTTGTATTATTTTCAAAATTTGAGTTGTGTTTTATCCAAATGAAATCTTAATGTTTGACTTACAGAAATACCACATATGGGGAAAGTTTCATATTATTAAACGAAATCATGTTTGACTTACAGAAATACCATATATGGGGAAAGTTCCATATATTAAGTTTATTCTGACTTAAAAGTTTGGAAAAATTATGCATGTTCTATTATGGAAATTTACAAGTTAATTGATTTAGTCTAGGAATTTCATTGTGGCAAGATTTTTTTGTTTTGCTGTACTTCCAAAGTGGTGAAAATTAAACCAGATGGAAATTTGCCCATACATTGTATTTATCTACAGTGCCTTCATCCCATCCATTACAAAACTTTAGGGACCACAAACTCTTTCAGACTTGGATTCAATCAAAAAAAACCCATAAATGTAGAGGGATACTGTTACCAATAGTAGTCTAACCTCAGTCATTAACATAATCATAGACTGGTGGATTTTTTTATTTCTCTGTAAATACAGGAAAACTGATGTCTCTTTTCCCTTGTACACAAAATTTTGCATGCCAGGGAATTATTTTGAATGACTACTATCAGGAACCTTATAGAAATGCAGTAGCACAATATTAATCACTTTTTTCATCCATCCATCAGTCCATCTATTGATACATTCACACTTCTCGTAGCCACAAAGACTCGGCAACTCTGCCACTTGTTACGTGAATTTATTGCACATAATGTGCCAGTCAAGGTTTTGTTGGGTCAGGTCCGATTTTGAAGGATTTATTGCCTTTTTCCATCAGTGTCAAATCTTTAGAACCAGCTTGGTTTAAATACCATTCAGCATATTTTAATGGAATAAATATGTACATGGTTGCCCTTACTTAGATGTGTTTTTTATGCATTTTGTCTCAACTCCATTTGGGATAGAGTTATGGCCCTTGACAGTTAACTTGTATCTTCGCATTGGATGTTTCTTATAGCTGGCAAAGCGGAGAAATTATTCTGATACAATTTTGTATGAACACTGAATGATAGACTTACATGTACCTTGTATATTGGTTTAGTCTCGTGTAATCTATTTTGCCAGTTATACCCCTTGATTTGTATGGATGCATATGTTGACTTTTGACCTAATAGAATACATATTAAACAGGCCAGTGGAATAGAATAAAAAAATTATGGACCTTGGCACTGATTCTACATAGAAGTTACATAGAATTACCAAGTTCATCTTCCATGGTCTTGTTGAAAATTTCTCATTTTTTGTTATGATTATTACCTGAAATAAGACATGTTCAATAATTTTAGGTAATAAAGTAAAAATGCTATACATATTCATGGGGTGTTTAGAGCACTGAACAAAATGCACAAATACAACTAACCTCTCTTTCATTGTTCTTTGCATAATCCAAGGTGTTTTTAAAAATTTATATACATCCTTCAAGTCTATTGGAGATTTTTGAATATGAATGTAACATACACTTGCTAATGGCCTGCAGCCACATTCCTTCCATCTCTCACTATCAAGTCTGTCTTGCAACTAACATGTCATTTGTCAGATGTTTTCTTGGCTGTGCTCATTATCAGTTTTTTACAACATGATGTACTAATCCCGTACGTACTTGCATGCAAGTCAGTTCCAGCTGCATAGATCCAGATCTGCCACTACATAATATGCTGGCATATACTATTCTGTGCATTTTTTTTTATATAAATAGGAATAATAATTAGATCAAACAATATAAACCCTGAACTTCTGGCTCATTATTCAACAGCCGGTCAGGTTAGCGTTTATGTTGCCTGTAGTTGGACCTAACTTGTAAGCAAGTCAGATAGTATATGAAGTATTAACTTAGTTTGGTTTACAACTTTCAAACACTTTTATTCCAACATGGAATTTATAATTACATTAGTTGTATTAGTTTTTTCTTGTTAGCAGGTGATCTTCCGTCTCCAATCAATTTGCAGAGTTAGAAAAGGCATTGTGTCTCAGTATAAATTCCTATGAAACTCAAGAGAAAATAATATATTAATGTGTATTAATTGCCTTTCTTAACCTCACATTATAAATTAAAGCTTTTTGCCTTTGTGCATGGAATGTGATTCAAGACCTTTGTGGTACTAGATGTGTATTTACTAGTATTTGTGAAACACTTTCTCATGGTGTGTATTCATTGCCATGCAGTATCAATGGAAAAGCAAGACATAGCTCTCACTTCAATGATAGTACCAACACTTGTTGTCAAACCGATTTTGGCAAGATTTCATTTTCATTTACTTCCTTAACCATTGGATGGATTCTGTTAATATTTTGAATGTCCCTTTACAGGACAAGGACAGTTTACTCTGCATCACACCCACTCCATTGATTACAGATTTGCTTTAAAAATTTGCTTTTTTGTGGATATTTCAGTGTGCTCAATATATTTCCATAACCCTTTATGGACTCTGCTCATCTTGGGATGTCTCAATATGAAAAATAACTCACTAACATAACGTCTTAACTATACCAAACTACCCCTGGTCCATTGACTGTAAGTTGAATGTGTGCTTGACGTGGAGGCCACGGCCTTGTATCTGTTGCACAGGAAAACAAGTGCAATATACCATAACTGGGTATAGACCTGTAATTTGCTAAAAATCTTGTAGTAGAAGACATTTTGCATTATATGCATTTTACCTATATAAGCATTGGACTTTTGAAATAAGTTGTTTAGGAAGCAACAAGAAGAATGCATCCAATTGTTTTAAGGAAACAATTGTTATTATAGAAATGAATAATCTTCACTATTCTGCATGCAACTTTTCTAAGTATTTTAAACCTCTTCATTGAATAATCATTTTAACTTGGTTAGCAGATACCACTGTTAGGAGAAGATTGTCTCGTTTCATAGGCTGAATCATGTGACTAGCCAATGAAACAAGTCTGCGAAACATATGCATGTATTAATACTAGTTAACACAAGGAACTGTGATCATTTCATACTGTCATTAAAGATTGACATTAAAATTCTATCTGGACTTTGTTTTGAAATGAAAAACTTGTATTCATTCTCTCTCAGTCTCTGTCTGTCTCTACACACACACACACATTCCATTGGAGCTTTCATTCATAATAATTAAATAGGATCCATGAGCATACTTGTTATCATGTAGGACCTTACTGTGAGGGAGTAGTGTGTGTGTGTGTGTGTATGTGTGTATATGTATATATATATATATATATATATACAATTCCATTTGTTATGAATTGACTGAATTTTCTGCAATCTGATGGGATATAAACTGTCACATGATACTGATAAAGAATTTTTTTACATTGGTAAATGTGGACTACTTTTGGTTCCAAGTTTCCAGGTACCACCCCTCACCTTTGTGATTTCTGACCAAAATGTGCAACCCCCTGATAAAACTTGACCAATAGAAGTTAAAACCATGTAATTGCAGAGTCATTAGTGCATTTCAGCACTCGCCCCTTTTGCAAAAGAAAGCATATGGCAGGATTTACAAGCCAATCTTGAGAAATTATTGCATTTTTCACCAGATGTAATTAAAGGTCAGGGTCATATGTTGAGCAAGGGATCTTGCTACAAATGGACACGATTTTGCTTTTGAAAGATTGAAATGCAAAGAAAGCAACAACAAGGAATGCTATAATAATATGTGCCATATGCAAGCATTATGTTAGAAAAATAAGGAATAACCTGGTTGAAATGGCATCAACCAAATTTTTTATAATTTAAAATAATTATAACAATATATCACTGGCATTACCGGCTCTGACACTCTACCCTATATTACTGTTTAAAGAATTGATGATTCTTTGCTGGCATAGATTGGGCTATGTATTCTGTCACAGTTAAGAGACTAATGAAAGAGGACTTCAGTCTAACTAAAAGGGAATGTTTTGTGGATGAAATCTGCCGACAGAAAGGAAGTAAATTGGAATTACAGGGATTAAATGATCATGGTTGGGTATTTACCTAATCACCCACAAAGTCAGCATAATGTCATTTGGACTTTATTTACTTTGTGAGTGATAGGTAAAATTTACACGATGTTGGTTATATTGTGTTACCCTTGTCTATCCATCTGCCTTTCGCACTTTGGTTTAGTTCAGTATTTAGATTTCTTGTGAATTGTTGGAAACAAGGATATGCAAAAAATTTCTTTTGATACCTCTTATGAAAAAAACCCCATTCCACTAAAAGTTGGAAAGTGAAACCCCTATTTTATACTTTGGTTAAATTGTATGTGTATGGCAGATTTTTGTGCACTATTGGATGTTGGGCCCTAAAGCTTAGTGTACAAATGTCTCTTGGCCACTTGAGTACACAAATACTTAACGTAAATCAATAGACTTTTTATCATACATTAAGTGTATATGCCGCACAGGGTTATTGTGCAGAAACCATTTTTTCTTTCAGTTTGTGGTTATGTGGGTTTAACACCATTTTGCAGCATATGATAGGCTATACATAGTGGCCAGTATATTTGGTGGAAGAAGAACCACCATCCCACAGGAAGCCCAGGGCTAGTTTTCTCACATACCCACACTGTCCAAACCGAGACTCAAACCCACAAAGACAGAGGTGAGATGTCGGTGACCTGTAAAGGCAAACACCTTTGACCACTGACCCACCCACCCTGAGCCCCTGCTTCTTTCACTCACAGTGACTTTAACCTTTGAACCCCAAAACAATAGAATTCGACCTTATCTCCAAAGCAAGCCATCCACAATGTTTGGTCCAGGTGTTTAATGTAGAAATGTACATTATTATGTAGAAACCAATTTTCTTCTTTTAGTCATAATGATGCTGACATCTGACCTTTAAACCCTGAAATCAATAGGGTTTTTCCTTACCCCAAGTGCAAGTCATTTACAAAGTTTGGGAACTGTAGATGGTTGACAACTAGAGTTATTGTTCAGAAATAAAATTGGAAACAGATTGGTGACTTTATAACATAATATGCTCCGTCTTATGACAGGTATATAAAACCAATTCATCCTGTGGCCTTGACCTTTAAACCTTTGATCTGTAACCCCCAATGAATCTGGTTCAATGCCTGATGCCTATGTCTGGTCAGGAGGTTAATCAAATTACCCAACTATTAAGGACAGGTCATATGAAGATCAGAGTGGTCTTGTATAGACTGTCACAGTCAATAAGCTTGCACAAAAATTATAACATTTTAATTTATGTATTAATTAAAAAGTTACAGTTAATCAAATTACCAAACTATAAAGTAGAGGTTATGGTTAGGAGTTTTGGTGTTAGCATAAGAATATAACCTGTTAATTATAAACTTTTTTATTTCCCACCATTACCCATGAAGCAGGTTGCATAGGATGCAGGTATTGTCTAGCATTAATACAGTCCCTAGAATGATAACAAGCTGAAAATTTTTTCCAGGAATTCAAACTAAGACCATTTCTTACCATTTAACTACAAAGTGTTGAAGCCATCTCTGATATTCTTTAGCAATAATTTTTTTTTTAAATGAGCTTCGTTCCTGACTTCATGCCAACCCTGCAGGGTAGATTCTGGTTTGTGGACACTAAGCAATGGTAGAGCTGGGCCTGATCTGTCTGGAACTGGATGCTTGCTAAACAGTTTTAATATTCTGCCATATATTAACAGTGTCAGAGCCAATTATCACAATACAAAAGACAAAGCGCACAATTTTGGCGGAAAACATTTATTTACGAGACCACAACCAAGTGTCACTTGCTGCTAAAAGCAACTGATTCTCAAGCAAACATCATTACACAAACTATAAGTGCTGAATGTGCATGTCTGGGACAATTTATACCTTATAAACATATACTTGCATGCATTTCATTTACCAACATACTCCAGTGTGACTTTTTCCATTCTTCTAAAATCTATTGCTTTTTACTAGCTATACTTGAAATGCATTCAAATGTGAATAGAATGGGAAATTTTCAAAAATGTCTTTAAGAATATTTTGCTCATTACCAACCAAATGTAACACTAACCCACATTTTTTAAACTCATAGCTGCAGAGAACGATCAAACTCAAATCTTTTGAAATTAAAACTAATATAAACAAGAGTCCCTCATGGGACAGATATTCTAGTGGTAAAAAAAAAACTGGTAGGAATTCATGGGAACTCTTTTCTTCTATCCATTTTCCTTTTTTACCTTCACAAGTACTAAAATCATCTCAGACTTTCCTGAGGAATCCTAACAATATTTGGTAACAAATATCTGAGTTAACATGTTTACAAGTACAATAGAAAAATGTTGGTCATGGCATTTGACCTGATATTGTGGATAGACTCATCTGAGATACTCCCAAGATATATCCACAAGCTACGTTTTGGTTTAGTTATAAATTAATGTTTCTTTTAAAAATCAAAGTTACTGTACTGGCAGGATTTAAGGTATTCTTCACATGTATCTACAACCTGGTTTGACAAAAAGCCATTTCATACATGTTTATTATCATGATGATGATTCATCAGATTAAAAACTTGATTCAGGACTTCTGACTTTGAAACCAATGTCCGACTGCTAACTATCAACTTGTACATTGATAAACAAAAACCTGAATCAGGACCTCTCACTTTGAACCAATGTCTGACTTCTCTCAACTTGTCCACTGATAAACAAAAAACTGATTCAGGACCTCTCACTTTGAAAAAGCAATGTCTGACTGCTAACTATTAACTTGTCCATTAATAAACATTAAAACCTGAATCAGGCCCTCTAACTTTGAAACCAATGTCCGACTGCTAACTTTCAACTTGTCCATTGATAAACATAAAATCCCGATTCAGTACCTCTGAATCTGAAACCAATGTCTGAGTGCTGATTATCAACTTGTCTTTTGATAAACATTGATATTCAAAGTCAGGTAAAAATTCAATGGTAATTTACAAGTCACAGTACTCACAAGATCAATCAATAAAGTAAAAAATGCAAGCAGTGACCTTGGGCTTGACCCTTAGGTCAAACAAGTCTGCTTTTCAAACTTGCTTACAATAGTGTATATATGCTGTTACTCCAATCTGCCTTATTTTTATTCAGGACCAATTAAATAATGCAAGAGGTGTTCTAGTGACAACTCTGGTCAATGCCATCCAAAAGTATGCTCATAAAAAGATTTGCTAGATGGTAATTAAGCTCATATACCATTTTCATTCAGGACCAAATACATAAGAAGTCTTCCAATGAAAACCCTATTTTCATATCATCCATTGAGGCAAAGTAGTGCTAAACAATTTTAAGAAGGCCACCACTGCCGTCTTGTTTGATATACTGGCACCACTTGATTTCAGATTGTCTACATGTCATAGGTATTGAGTATGTATGTATGTATGGATGGAGTTTAGCGGTATATCAGCACAATCTTGGCTACACAGTGCCAATTAAAAGTTTAGTTCTCAAAATGTGGATGTAAACTTTTTTAAAAAAAAAATGAGGTAGATAAGTTCATCCAAGAAACAAGAATCCTACCAGATAAAAGGTACATATATTAAATTTCTTCTTATAGTGAAAACACCATATGATCTGACCATCTGTGAAGTAGGGGTAGTGATATCAAGACAGATGCATCACATAATCACATCTGGTTTTTGCATCAGTAGAGCTAAAGTACATAAGTAAAACATCCAAGTATTACTGGCTTTGCCTCAATGAATGGTAAGCTTAAATAACATATCATATATAACCATACCGTAATTATACAGGTAAAGACATATATTGCCTCATTCCTCTAGATAAATCATTACACATATTTCTCTATAAATAAAATATCTTACTACAAATAAAATATCTTGTATGCATGCTCATTTCATACAAAATTTATAAAAAGTTAAATTTTCTGTTTTGTATTTGACATTACTTGGCCATAGTAATTGGTATAAGATATACTCCAATAAAGTACTAAATCTTTTTCACCATCCATAATGCATCTGACAGCAAAATCATGCAGTTGTTTTAAGCTAGAAATCTCCCAATGTGGATCACAATAACAAAGAAAATAAATAACTACGATAAAAATTGGAATTGTATTAAACAACAACTGCATGAAATTTATAAAATTTTGCAACAAGTCTTAAACTGTAAGTAAAAATGTATCTTTCTCAAAGTGATGGAAATGTGAAAACATTTCTTATGACAAATGTTCAAGAGCAATTATGCAGCAACACATCAATTATTGAGACCCATCAGGGCAGTAACACATGAATTATCTAGTCCCATCAGGACAGTAGTATGTCATTTATCAAGACCCATCAGGACAGCAACACATCAATTATCTACACCAATCAGGACAGTAACATGTCAAATATCTAAACCCATCAGGCCAATAACATGTCAATTGTCTAGACACATCAGGACAGTAACATGACCATCAATTACCTAGACCCACCAAGACAGTAATATGTCAGTTATCTAGATGCATCAGGACAATAGCACGTCAAATATCTAGATCCAGTGGGAAAGTTAGACCCATCAATTATGTAGACCCATATGGCCAGTAACACATCATCAAGTCCCATCAGGACAGTAACAGGTCAATTATCATGACCTATCAGTACAGTAATGTGTTGATCATTTAGACTCAGCAGGAGAGACTTAGATTTGGAGTAGATAAGTTGTTTCATTAGCTGATAATCAGGCAGTGTAATAATTTGTGTATCTGGAAACACTTGTTTTATCTATGTCATCAATATATCTGAATAATGTGTTCTAGATAAGCAACAATTTAATTTTTTTTAATTTAACAAGTTTGGAAATTCAATATTGTTCTTAAAACCTTTCAACTAATGGTATTATCTTTTTTTAAAATTACTCGAACAGCATGCAAGCTTAAAAAAATGATGAATTTAATTAAACAATGAAAATGTTTACATTGAGAGATTTAGCTTACTGCTAAAATGAATGGCTGTTACCAACGCTGAGCTGATGTGAATACAAAAATGTAACAAATTATTAAATAGATTTTTTTTTAAAATGAAAATAATTTATACATTTCCTTTTCAATAAATATACAAACTGTTTTATTATCTTCTGTCAACATAATTCTACTGACAGCATCAAGATTAACATATCAAGATACAAATGAAAAAAAAAATAATTACCTTACAAATAAAATTTATCCTGCATGGACGGCATTTTATATAAGGTGCATTCACTTATGCACCTTTGAAGTATGACCCGAGACATTCAACAGAACCAAAACGACCTTTCATGGTGGTTTAGAGCTAACTTCAAAAAATACTGAATGACAGACATTTCAATACAAAATCTCATTAAATTTAAATTAAAAAAACTGTTCACTTCTCATAAGGACGGATTTCAAATACAGTAAATTCATGCAAAAATATTACAAATTTTCATTTATTGAGGTTTTTCATGTAAATTCTCAACATTTAGGTAGTCAACTTAAATGGATGAACAACTTCAACTGCACATTTGCAGACTGAACAAAAGACTAGCATGCAAGATGTAAGACTGATATTTGTATAGTACTAATAATACTAACACTATATGGACTGGATCATTTCTTAACACACTCCATATTTACTGCCCATGTTAGAGAAAGATGTGAAGATTTGTTCATCCATTAAAAGCCATGTTCCATGATGACACACAAACACACACATGCACACACACACATTCTTTATTTTATATTTAAAAATTTAATACATATAAAAAGTATTTCATTTAAGCTTTAATTTAAATATGCACTGTCAGCAATTTATAGATACTGATACATAAAATGAAAACTAGCAAATGTATATCTGTAATCTGTTATCTGTAAATAGTTTGACCAATTACATTTTTTTTTACAACACCAACAAGAAATAACCCTTTATTACATTTAATAAATCTGATGCCAGAGGGCAGTCTCCATCAGCAGTCTGTTACTGTTAATAATATTTACAAAGTTTAAGGCTGAACCAAATGGGAATCTGGAATGCAATGTGTAATACGCATCTAGGAGTACTGATAACACATACATAACCCTGCATTTTGAGTGTGCTATAGTTCTGATCAGCTAGAGATGGCCAAAAGTGAAACGAATGAAAACAAAACAAGCTGCATCCAAGACTACCCAATAAAACATATATATATATATATATATATATATATATATATATACACATTATAAAAGTGATGGTGGTTTTCTTTGATATACACAGTTTTACAATTGCTGATGCTTCACTGAACTGAGGCTCTCAGTTGTCACATAATGCTTGCTGAAGCCCCTGACTGACTAAATCATCATTAAAATAAATAATTATGATCTCCATGAAGCTGTGTTAACCCTTGAAGATAATACTAATTAACTTGGCCCCAAAACTTGTACTGGCAAGTCCCAACACTTGTACTGGCAAGTCCCAACACTTGTACCGGCAAGTCCCAATGTCCAGAACATGACATACTTAACGTTCTTTTAAACTTTACTCAAGAACCTGACTGTCTCTAGCAAAAATAAAACGTTGAATGCAAATTAAGGAAAAATTTTATTAATCATAAAATGGATGCACTCCGGGGTAAATCACTGTTTATTAGGGGAATCTTTTGATCACAACCATATAAAAATATTATAATGTTTGCATCTCTGCTTGCATATTGCAAGAAAGCATTCAAGTCTATTGCATAAAAAACTAATTTAATATGAACAGAATACAACATCGTGCTGAATGTTTTTCATCTGGAATGTTCTAAAGGCCTCAATTTAACAAGAAAGTCCCACTTCTCTTCACTTAATTCTTGTAAACTTCAATGATATAAACCAAACTGGATTTCTTAAACAGTTGTAAGACAACTGTCTGTAATTCCTTTTGTCAAATTATTTAAATAAATATATAAGAAACCTATATTTACACTAAAAATAACATTTTCCCCACACCAAACAGCAAAAATGGACCCAAATGGATACACTAAAACAGTTGTAGAGTAAAACCTAGGTGTTAAACACTGGATTAGAAAAATATTAGGTATAATTTATGCAGAATCCTAAAAATATACAACACAAATAATTTACTCTAACTAAAGACTTTCAAGAAAAAGTCCAGGACTTCATCAGATCTTCTAAATATTTCTTTTTCCCATATCCAGCTGGGGGAACTGTTTGGTAAATAATTAAGGGATCAAATTAGAAAATGCAGACAAAGTGTAACTGACAAATGAACTACATGTCAATGAATGCTGCTGTTTGGAGGAGTGTCAAACTATTAAACTACAATTAAATATGAAAAGTACTCCACAGGTAAATGTCTTGCTGGTGAATGAACGATTATGACAGTGCTATCCACTAAAGCAAAACAGACAGGAATTCTGCACATATCTGGCTACAAGCTTTAGACATACTGTAATATTTTCCCACTGTTTCTGACGAACACAGCAAATGATCTAGGAAAAGCTATGATATTCAAAATCTTCAAACAGCACCTTTATATTGCTGACAACAATGAAAATGCCACTGGTGCTATATTCACCAAAAATGTAATTCACAAATGAAGTGACAAACTAAAATCAAAATGTTGGCTTGGAGGGTCGGGTAAATATACAGCAAAGAGACAAACATAAATTATGAAATATTAATAATAATGTTCCTCTTTTTTCATCACAAGCAAATACCAGAATCATTATGAAACATATACTATTTAAGTCTTTTCTTCTCTTTAGCTCCTGTCTGAGAATTGCTTTAAAAAATTCACTAAAAAAGATCGACAGAAAATATCTGAACAATTGCCTTTTATGAACATTTTGTATTACAATGATTCTAAACAGAAGCTGTCAATATCAAGGCAGGTAACCAGTATAATCTTTTCCTCAGGTTAAAATTTTGAGTTATGTCCCTTTATAACAACTGGACTCCATTTTTCAAGGCGAAAGGGCGAACAGAGCAAAATAGAGAAATGTGCCAGCAGAGTAGACGGCATGCCATAGGCTTCTGACGGGTACAACCCTCCAAGCCAAAATGATTATTCTTTCATCAATTATCAACTGGTGGTCATTAATATATAAAACTACACCACAAACAATAATGTATAATTTTTTTCTGGAAACCAGAAAAATTTGCTCTCTAGGAAAGGCTGTATTCTTAGCAAGCATGAAATTATGAGCATCTTATAACTGAAAATTATGTTGTTGAGAACATATTGAATAACATAATTCATATTTACATAACCTTCAATTTCCACAAGCAACTTTAAAACTGATCTTCACGTCTGAAATTATTCTTTACTACAAGCTTTTGTAAAGATGATGGCTGAATACTTATTTCAGCAGCTGATGGGTTAGGCACCATGTAATAAATATGATACATTATGCAGTAATACTGGAAAGGTGAGATAACTGTTCCAAACCTCATCTCCAGATTCGACAGGTGTTGTCTTTACTACCTGTAAAGAGATAATTAACATGAGTACTACAATGGTTTGTTTAATTTAGAATCAACAGTACCTGAATAACTATTAATATTTCCATCACTTCTTTTCCACTCATTTTGATGCAAATATACTTGGGGTAGGGGGTCAGGGAGTTAGTCCAAAACATGGAAAACTCTGAGTGCCATATTAACCAAGCATCAGCAATATTTTTCATTGAACACAAATACCCTCACCCAACAGAATATTAAGTTGATGCATGATATCAGGTTTAGTACATTCTGTAGAATGGTGCCACTCTCTTGAGACAGGACAATTGGCATTTCCAATCAGAACACTGAGGCTGTTTGTACCAAAATGCACAAAGTGGTGCAGTTTAAACAAGGTGAAAATGGCAGAGAATTCAGTCATATGCTTAAGTATGCTAGGCAAAACAGTACTATGTCAAAATGATGGTGATGCCTTGGTGGAATTATAAGTACAAATTAAGTGAAAGGAAGTTTTCAAGTAATATCCAACTTGCAAAGAGAAACTGAGGAGTGTTTTAGCCAAGAAGT
The DNA here is from genome assembly GCA_016617855.1 of Megalonaias nervosa. NCBI lineage: Eukaryota > Metazoa > Mollusca > Bivalvia > Unionida > Unionidae > Megalonaias > Megalonaias nervosa. The sequence continues at coordinate 83,692 of JAECUM010014681.1, forward strand.
CATCTCAATCATACACTGCCATAATGAACATCATTATAATGTGGTGTCACATGGTGTCATTTGGTAAACAAGGTACATATGCAACAGCAGCTCCAATAAAATTTCTAATGTGCTTCTCTGATCATTAGCAGAAAGATCCAAGCAGGCAAACCATGATATAAAGCAATCTTATCCCACATCAAAGTAGCAGATGTTTACAATTTGACTCTACGATGACAAACAGTCCCTTCTGATAAAACCACCTCTTCACTGCACTATAATGATGACCTATCGTAAGTTCTAATATTTACAGGCACAGATGTAATTCAATATAATGCAAAGTATTAATTCAATATACGGCACTTCAGCACAACATGGTCCCCAATATGCACATGTGTAATCATGGATTCCATATACTAGGTGAACTTCATTTCAACTTGTAATCTACCTCAGTGTAAGGCAATCTTCCCTATTACTGATGTGCCCTTTTATGGCTTCCCTAAACATCATTATAGTGAGGGACTACTGTTATGGGCTGTTTTGGGCAGATGATTGCAAAAGAGGGGTGACCTTATGAGCAGGCTAAATTTTAAACAATACATTTCATATAAGAAAGTCTGACTGAAATTAAAAATGACTGAACATAAAAAATTCTACAATTTACCTGTTATTATTGTATTTCCTTCATAATTGAATGCACAGCTAAATATCTCATCTGTATGTCCTTCTAAAATTTGTTTACACTTTCCATCTTCTGGGTCCCATAGCCTTGCAGTCTTATCTGCACTTGCTGTTAAAACTGATGTGCCTTGAGGATTGAATGTAATCTGGTGAAATGAAAATAATACTGAGTTTAGACTCTAAAAAATTCATGAACTTTTTTCACAGTCTTGTAAAATGAGGCTTTCTGCTCTGTGATTAAAATCTGCAAAATATTGTCATTGATTAAGAATTTGTCTATGTTTTGAACATATTAGCAAATTGTGGAAATATCATGATTTAAAACTGACTGCAGTGGATCCGAGTGATAACTGTAACCTGACACACCTGTAAATTTAGGCACTTTTGAATGACTGAACATTAATATTTTCTGCAGTAAAATCCAAGATATACTCTCCAAAATGTACCTCTGTGATGACATGGCATGCCACATCACAGAGAATAACATTTTCTGTTATTTTTCAAAAGAATTTTCGTAAGCTTTGTATATAGTTGTTTACAGATCAGACCCAACTGCAAACTGCATAGACCTAGATCTGCCATCCCATAATGTGCCAATATGTCTTGGTCCATACAGTTTCTTCAGACTAATTAGTAGGAAAAAAACAAACAAACAAGATCCTAATAATGCTGGTGTATTATCTGATGGCAGATCATGCTCTATGTTGCCAACAGTTGGACTGAAATTGCATTCAAGTTTAGAGGTATTTAACAACAAAGATAATAACAGTCTTGTGTTTGGAAGTTTTACTATCATAAATATCCATTTTAGCAGCTCTGCTATTGTGTCATCTGTACAATTCATTTTGCGGGCAGTACAACTACCATTTCTATCCTCAAATACTTGATGGCTGTCTCCTAAATACTATAAAAAATTTTAATTCAGGTGCCCATTTTACCTATTTTAATTGTGAGAGTGCTGTCCATAGTCATTTTTTTTTAAAACAAAATTTTCAATTTTTAGGGTACCAACTTTAGAGATTTCACCTTTATAAGATCAGTGAGTACCTTTCTTGAGGAGCAAAAAAACAAATAATGATAACAGACCTGTTTAACGATTTCTGCAGATTTTTAAATTTGACAAAATGTGTAATTTCTTAGGTCAATGTATGCTTTTATATCCATGATACAAAGAAAACATTCTGTGAAAAAATAGTTATTAAATGAACACATTATCAAGCAAAATAAAGTAAACATTTGAACAGTTACATACCATATACACTCAATTACAAGTTGAACCCATCTACAAACTCCATAGACCCAGATCTGCTATTGCATGTGCTGGCAGATCTGGGTCTCTGCAGTTTCCTATTAGTAAGCAGTAGAACAAACAACATAGACCCTGATCTGCTGGCACATATGTAATGGCAGATCAGGGTATAAGTTGTTTGCAGTTGGACTCAACTTATAAACAAGTATATATGATATGTATAATATCTGATTATTTTTCTTCTCAAAATTATCGATAATGAGAAGATGAGAAATGAGATAGAGAACTTTTTTCAAAATTTCTTAAGACCTACCATATAACCAGAAACAGTATTTTAAAACTGTAACAACAAAGCTATGTTGAAACTCTAAGTGCACTGTTTATGCATATTTTTTTCATATAATTTAGTTCAACATTTTCAAATCTGGAAGTAGCTACATTAAAGAAAAGTCTGACAAATTCAAATGGAAAGGTGCAAACTTGGGAGTTGTGCCAAAATTAGAATTTTTACAGTGTCATAAATGTAAAAACAATGATTTTCCATATTCAACTGCATTCCAAAGACAAACAATTGCAAAGTAGCATTTCTAGCAGCAAATTACAAACCAACATTGGGCCTGTCACCAAAAAATACATCAAGGTTAAGTTTAGGCTTGTGGTAATTTTAGTTTAGTAAATTTTAAGGCAAACTTAAATTTCAGCAATTCAGATCACTAGATGCTTTACTTAAGACCATACTCCAGATCTGATAGTGAAATTCAGATCTGTTCAGTGTGCAGCTCCTCAAAGGCACCATCAACTCTATTTAAAATAGTACTTTTTAATAACAAAGGCAGAATGAATGTAACATTCTTTTTTTTATACAACAGATCAATAAGTGATTAATCATGGCTGTTACAATATAACATTATCAGCTTTCTAGTTTATAAAAAGCTGCAAATGGAGATAAAAGTTTTAAAGGGAGATAAAAGTTTCCAAGGGAGGTACAAGAAATGATAAACCAAGATAACTAAAGAAAGAAAGCACAAATAGGGCTACAAGATATTTCACAAAAGAGATAAAAATTATATCACAACAATAGGAATGTTAGTTAAGAAGAGTACCATCAACAGAACCCTGTATACTCGAATCATTTTGCTGAAACTATTTTTTTTTCTTCTATCAGTCTTGGTGACTTTGACTTTGACATATTAACCTACAAATCAATAGTTGTCTTTCTTGTCTCTAATTCAAGCCATGTATAAGGTATAGTCATGGTTTATGACAAGGACTCAAGTTATTCTGTGGTAACCATTTCCTTTTCACAGTCCTTCAAATTCTGATCTTTGTCCTCAACTCAAAAATCAATAACATATTCTTTGTCCCAAATGCAAGACACATACAAAGTTTTCATCAAGGCAGGTTGACAAGTTCTCTTCAAGTAGTTTTGTGGAAATTCTTGCAACCTATGTGACCATGAACTATGACATTTTCACCCCAAAAGGAAAAGGTGTCTTCTTTGTCTCAAATGTAAGACATCCTGAAAGTTTGCTAAAAGTAGGTGATAAAGAACTGTAAGATATTGTGCAGTAGCCATTTTCTTCTTAAAGTCACTGTGACCTTGCCCTTTGACCTTTAAACCTAAAATAAATAGGTGTATTTAAGACATCTGCAAAAACTGGTCCAGGTATCTGGTATTTTAAGTAAAGTTGTTGTGTAGGAGAAATTTTCCTGTTTTAGTCATTGTGACCTTAATCTTTGACATTTTGAGCCCAGAATCGATTAGTTTTTTCCTTACACAGAATCGATTAGTTTTTTCCTTACACAGAATCGATTAGTTTTTCCTTACACAGAATCGATTAGTTTTTCTTTACACAGAATTGATTAGTTTTTTCCTTACACAAAATGAAAACTACTTACAAAGTGTAGCAACATCAATTGGTGGAAAATTGAGTTATTGAATGGAAGAAAAACAGCAGACAGATGGACAACATCCCAACATAATGCACTCCATTTTGGATGACATTTAAATATAGGAAGTATTATTGTGAAAGCAAAGTCGCAAGCTGTGGATCATGGCTTTTCTTCACTCAATAGTTAATTGCTTTAATCAATCCCTCTGTTCCTTTCTAACAAAAAAAATATATCATACACTTACAGAATACAGATATATAATTGGGGATGTAACCAACCTTTGATATTTCTCCTTCATGTCCTGTGATGGTTGAGATGACTGAGTGTGTAAGGGCATTATAACATCGTGCTGTGCTGTCAGCTGAGGCGGTGAGAAGCATTTGACCCGTGAAGTCAAAAGCCACATCCAGTACCTCATCCTCATGACCCCTCAATGTTCCTATACATCTTCCTGGAAACAAAGCACTGTTACTTTTTTCAAACTCATAGGTACAAATTTTAAAAAGCCTTGTAAAATTGATGAAAATTAATTTTTCTACCAAACATAATGCAGCTTTTCACACTCAAAGTAAGCATTTTGCTACAATTGGACTACAGTTAGGAATGGCAAAAAACTGTAAAAACAATAAATCTGATGACACATCACTGAAGCAAGGAAATAGTTTTAATGGCTTAAATCATAAAATGAGAAAGTGATTAACAAACAATGCTTTCAGCAAAATTTCTCACCCTGACTAAAAGTACATTGTGAACATTTGCACAATAAAATATTACAACATCAATGAAGACAGGGTAATGGAGAATACAGATGATGCAACAAGCTGAAGGTTTGCACTTTTTTTTGTGTATATATTTTAATGGGCAAATTCTTCATGTTAGCAAAATTTCAAGGAGAAAATAACCCATATTTAAAAAACTAAATGCCAAGTGTCCAGCACAAATCCATTTCTGCTAACTCTGTGTTTGATACACAATTGCAGGATCCATGCCACTTTCTCAAAAACCATGCCCAAAAACAACCAAAAGCATGAAATTCGTGAATTATATTACCAAACTCTATTTTTATGTCTTCATTCAATTTCCCCTATATTTAATAAAGTCAGGAAAGGATGGGGAAATATGCAATCAGGGGCCACAACTCCTATAAAAGGATGACAGAGAAGGCTGGAAATTATACTCTTTTAAGATCTCATCAATACAAAGCCGCACACAAATGACCAAATTTAGCTGAAATCCAATGATAACATTAAAGTTATTTTGCAGAAACCAAACTGTCGTTGGCCAGATGGATGGACAGATGAACTTTGTCCAGTGGAGGCCTTAATCATTAATACCTATTGCTATTTGTACAGCCTAGCAATAGTGCAATACACTTGAATAATGGATTCATGATCATCATCCTACAAAATTATGCATGTGATAATTTTCTAGTAGTACTGTTATATCAGTCAAAGTGTTGCAAACACTAATGGCCTGGAGGGTTCCAGTAATATGTTATATTAAAGCTGAAGAAAGGAATGAACATAAACTGTGTGATATTGATAATCATGTTAATTTTTTATGACCATATGCAAATCCTAAAATTTCTCTAAACATATATAATCTGGATTATGAATGCTTTAAATCTTTTCTTCTCATGATTTCCTAAAAAAATTCTTAAAACAATTTGAGACAAAATATTTAATCAATTTATATGTATTTTCTTTTGAAATTACCTCATATGCAAGACAATAGAAGCAGTTAAACCATATTAAGGGAGGCAACCACCCTGAGCGTAATAATTTCCTCTTCAGCTCAGAATTTTAATTATGCTCCTCTACATAGCTTTACTGGAATTTTCGAGTAATTTTCAAGGCCTAAAGGCTAATACAGCTAAATACAGAAAGTGCCTTATAATTAGAAATGCAAACTATTTTTAGTAACATATGAGTGCATGCATACCACTGGCATTGGGGGAAGCAAAATCAAAATGGATGCATGGCATTTAACCTGCTGATAAATGAGTTTCAAAAGCATTAAACCTTTAGTTTGTTCAACATATTCCCTAACCAAATTATGTCCTCTATCCTTGTTGCCAGGCACTTGCCCATGTTGATAAAATGTTGACCAATAATGGATATTACTATATCACTGTACCTGTGGCTGTGTCCCAGATCTTACAGGTTTTATCCATGGAACCTGTGGCAATCAGAGAACAGTCCCAGTTGAACTGAGCACTGCTGATCTCGGCTTTGTGACCTATCAATGTATGAGCCCGCCTGCAAAGATTAAACAATGAATCAATGTATGTTTCAAACTATATAGTATATTTCCTTTTGATTCATAAAATAAATTAAAACTTCGAACCAGTTACAAAACCTGGATTTGTTTGTATAACACATATGCCCCAAAACAGTCCAAGTCTAAAACATTCAAAAACTTATTAAATGGGAAAAATTGCTTTATGATGTGAAAATCACATCAGGTCATCTACATATGCATAAAAACATGCCTACCAAATTTCATTAGTGTAGTGGTTCTGCTTAATCATGCTAACAAGTTTGTTTTTTTCAAGAAAAGTCCAACAATGTGTAAAAATTGATTAACTGTTATTACAGCAATTATTTGAAAATCTAATCATACCAGCTAAATATAAATATGGTGATCAAACTTCATTTTTCAATGTTAAGAGACTTTTATGCAATGTTGCTAATGAACTTCTTGGCCTGGCAGTACATACTAAACAAGCTCAAGATATCCCCCCACCCCCCTTCTCCAATGTGCTAAATTCTAATCTTTAGGCCTTCATGTATGCCTGACATCAAGGTAGAACAACTTCCTGGCTTCACTTGAATAAATTTAGTGCTTCAGGATCTTAACTCTTACAGTGAAGCCAACAAAGAAAAGTACCATGAATGTCACATCATATGCCCACTCAATGTTTCCCAGCCCTGTACATGGGCTCAAGGACATCATTTGTTCCAATGACCAAGTCATGGTATGCAGTCTTGGAACACAACTTACTGTTCAGAAAACCATTTTATAATATTATACTTACCATCACCATCACATTTGACTTTTAGACCCAAGAATCTTCAGGTTTCTCTATTACCCTAAGGACAAGCCATCTACAAAGTTTAGTCCAGAAACTTAAGAACATCCATTATTGTGCAAAACCCTTGTTTTTAGTAACAAGGTCATCCACAAAGTTTGGTCCCAGTCTGTAATGTGAAACTGATACTGTGAAGTAAACATTTTTCTTTTTCCTATCACAGTAACCTGAACATTGGAGCCAAAATTTAAAAGCTTTTCTTAACTCAAGAGCAAGTCATCCACAAAGTTAGGTCCAGATATGTCATGTAGAACTGATTTTACCCAGCTGAAACCATGCTCCTTCTTTCAGTCAGTGACCTTGACTTCTGACCTTTTGACTCCAAAGGTTGGTAATGGTAGATGGTGAAAAACTTGAGTTATTGTGCAGAAACAAACTAGGGAACATATATATAAATGGACAGATGGATGGACATATAAAAGCTTATGATTAAAATAAATTTTTGACCCAGACAGAAGTGCCTCCACCCTGCTCAGGTGAATAGATTCACGGACCCTCAGGGTACTTCAGCTGTCTAATTATATCTCTTGTAATTTACCTTTGGGTTCTTTAGTAAAACAAATATAAGAAATATTTCAAAAGTTGAGTCCTTGTACTTCCAAGTTATTTTTAAAAGAGTCCCTCTAAAACAATTTGAACCAATGATGCATAATTTCTGACCCATTTAGAACAAACACTGCTAACGACTGTCTCATATCTTGCCATAAACATTACACAAACCATGTGACAAATAAGAACTGTTCCTTGATATTTATTACACTGACTTATCAATGTAAAGTGAAAAATTGCATAGAAATTTGAAAAGTGAACTTACTGTCCAGTCCTGACATCCCAGACTGACACAGTGTGGTCAAAGGACCCAGTAATGAGCTGTGATCCAGTAGTATTGAATGAAAGTGATATGATTTCTGCTGAGTGGCCCTGCAAAACATAAAAACAACATGAACATCAATGTATACTGTTTATTCCAATGCCATAATATTATGAAAGAAAACATTCCCATGTTTAAAAGAATCCTTTAGACCAATATTAAGAATTCATTCTGCAATCCTCTGCATCAAAATATGTGTCTTAATATTACCAGACTATACTTGACATAAGAACATGTAAACACAAGAAGAGATCTGAAAACAAATACTTCTTCATTCTGTTAATGTACACCATGAGTGAAATTTTCTCAAAGTATACTCACACCTGATTGGTAAAGTTTGTCACACAAAACCATATTTATGTCATCTGCAAGCACATTTCTCTCTCTAATCCAATGAGGTAAATTTAGGGCAAATCTATTGCTGTCAATATTTAATGCATTCCAAAATCAAAACTGAATAGAAGTGCTATAAATGGTGCATGATATGTCCACCATGTTAAGTTATTTTGCTTCAATCAATTTCTTTTTCAGTCTCAGTGACACAGACCTTTGGCCCAAAATTGATAGGGTAGAGTTCTTGTTTCAAATGAAAACCACCCATAAAGTCTGGTTACTGTTCATGGCAGTGGAGTTTTTGTCACTTGGTAGTAATCATTTACCCTCTAAGAATCCATCTGACCTAATATATGTCTTCCTTCTCTTAAATGCAAGTGCTCTGGAAACTTTACTCAAGGTATGTGGCACAGAACTGGAATTGTTTTGAAACAATTGTTTCTCCTTCTTTCAGTCCCTGGTACCTTTGACCTTTTGATCAGAAAGTGAATAGGTATATTTCTTGTCTTAAATACAAACTGTCCACAATGTTTGGGCAAAGTATGTGATAAAGAACTTAAGACATAATGTGGAAACCATCTATCCTTCTTATAATCAATATGACCTTGAACTTTGAGTTTTTAACCCCAAACTCAATATGTGTCTTTCTTATTCATAATGCAAATGACATTTACAAACTTTTGCCAAGGTTTTTGGTATACAAATTAAGTCTCTGAAAAGAATGCTTTATTTTTCTGTTATTGTGTGAAAACAAATATGTAATGGATGGACGGACAGACAGACAGACAGACAAATGACAGGAGTGGACAATATCATAACATGATATGCTCCACCTTATGGTGATCATACAAAAGGTGAAAATTATAGTACGAAAGAACTTGTCACTGCAGACTTCAAAAAGATATGCTAGTTCTATTTTCTGATTAAAGGCAGCATGTTCATGTGGTAGGTACTACAGAATCAGTATCTGAAGGTCATGAGTTCAAGTCCCACCATTACCTTTGATGTTGTAGCAAGGCACTTAACCTCACTTGCCCATGTACACCAGGTTTAAAAAAAATGTCAGAGCATCTTTTATATGGTTCACCTGTAAAGGAATGGCATCAACATCCCCGTAGTCACATCACACCTTCAAAAAACAATGATACGGTTCCTTTCCTATGTAGACTTGGGAAAACTTTGAACTCAAGCCTTTATATTTTTCGGAAATCAAAAACTGATAACGAAAAAAGATGGCAACAATTTTTCTGCATAGATTTCTAAATATCTGAAGCCATCTAGTTCCATTCTCTGTCAGCTACTTGTGAACAGGGTTATGTGGATCACTTACATTTAATGATGCCACCTCCTGCCCAGTCTGTATGTCCCATAGTTTGGCTGTTGTATCCATACTGCCTGTAGCTATCACTGAACTCTGAGGATTAAAGCTTAGACATACCTGTAGATTGCAACAGAGTATTTTGTCAGTTACAGTTCTCATTATTTCTAATTAACATGTAAAATCATTTTAAAGTCAATTTTTTTTAAAAAGTAAAATATGTTTCTTTGATAATACATAACCAGTTAGAATATATTAGACTATCCACTACCTTGCAAATCCAGTCCTCTCAAGCAAAAGAAAAGAAAATAATTACATCTTTGATTTAATTTGGCATCAAAACTGTTAAAATACTGATTGCTTACCAAGACACAAGTGACATGAAAGTAGACTTCCGTAGGCTAGATGGATTGGCATCAGCATCCAATCCTTTCGTTCATCAGTTATTACTGCAGCAGAAGTGCATGCTCTTCCAGGGAATTAAATGCGGCAAGGGCTTGTTGGGCAGTTCTTGTATTATGATTAGTCAGGAATTATAAGGAATCAACACATTTTACTTCAAAATTTGTACATTTAAATGTTTCTTTTTGGGGGTATATTTGATATCAGTCAAGTATGTGGGTTTAGTATTTTCCAAATCAGGATGACCAATCTACATACACACTATTTCAGCAGGCATGAAGATGTCAAGATTTTCCTGGGAGTCTCTGCAGCTAGATTCAAGAGGTTTCTTCCCTAGGTTTCCCTCACTTGAGAGTAGCAATCAGAATAAGTCTGCACCTGGATTCCCTCACCTTCTGAATAACCTTGGAAATCATAGGGGAAACACATAAATATTGAGACCTTCTAATTCAGTGAATGGGCATAAACTGCCTAGAGTTTTGAATCTAGGACTGGAGAGACAAAGGTTGGAAGCTTGGCTTTCCACTTCATCACAGAGCGGATTGGATGCCTCCATAAGCCAAGCGAAGTCCTGCCTACTGCTGAGATGAAGCCTCATGTAATCTGAAAATTTGATCCATCTGGTCAAGTTCACAATGTCTGGCTTCCACTGATATTGAAAAATCATTTGCATGGTTTTTAAAAACAACTGAAACCAAAGTCTGGATGATGGGTATTCAAGGGACTCAACCTTTCTCAATGAAGCTTTGGAATGCTGGAAATCCAAGTCATTCAAAGTCTTGTCAACATAAAGCTTCATGGTTGAAATCCAATAAGATATGCTGTGGAAGCCAGAGTCAAGAGGACCAGCAATCAGGGGCCTTAACTCTTCCAAAGGATAATAATGAAGGCTGAATTGAACTGTTTTGAGATCACATCAACATACAGCTTTATATCAAATTAAATCTAAAAAATTCCCAGTAATCTTGCAAAAATCAAACTGTTGATGGATGGATGGGCAGAATGAAAGGCAGACAGATGAGATAGGTCTCCACTAACTTCATCCACCAGGGCTCTAATTTACAGAAATGATGTTATTTCTTTCAATAAAGAATCATTTACTTGAAATAACATGCAATAGAATTGATTACGGAAATAAACTTTGAGTACCATCAAGTCCAAATGTAAACAAGACAGATCTAGACCTGTTAGCACATTATGCATTGGCAAATCAAGGTCTATGTTGTTTGTTCCATTGATTACTGCTAAAAACAACACTGACATAGATCTGGTACACATCATGTGACAGTAGATCTGTCTGTACAGTTTACAGTTGGACATGGCTTACAAATGTGTATATAGTACAATTGACTATTGAAACAAAGAATAAAGGATATGCAGTCTGACTCCCTGGATTGCTAAGATTGGAGAAATGGCATAAAATTTACAGCTGAGAGCTCTAAAGGGGGGTGCTCCTAAAGCATGGGCAGATGCAGCAACTGATGAATGACATGATTTGCTACCATGCCTTCATATCTAAGGGAGACCACTCTCATCTGAAATCTGTCTCAGTGAAAATAATTTTTAGCCCTTGTAATGCTAAAATAAGCCATAAAACATGGAAACGGTTGTTTCACTTGGGAGGGCTGGATTTGTGAAGTAGTGGATGATCTCTTAAAATATTATAGTTAGGTAAAAAAAAATAATGGTAGCATTCCAGATAGTATGGACATAAAACAACATAGGATTCTGGACATATTTCTCTGTTCATCACAATACATATGCTACATGCTGAATTATCTGTATCTTAATTATCATCTAATCTGAAAGAAATTAAGAAAGATTCTTAATTATGACAGCTTTAATTAAAGACCTTTAGAAATGAATGATGCTATTTCTGTGTCAGAACTGAGGAATAACTGAGAAACATACATTTATAAAAAGACTGGTATCACTTACTATTTCTGATGTATGGCCTCTGAATGTGTGGTAACATTTTCCAGTATCTGAACTCCACAGTTTACAGGTTTTGTCAAAAGAACCAGTTGCAATCTTATCCCTGGAAAAGATTTCAAATATACCTGAGTATATAATTATTGCAGTTTTATTGTTCCATACAAAGCCTTGTTAAATGTCAACCATGGCAGTATATACATTTATTACTAAACTGTATAATAAATTTGCATATTTGTGATATTGTCAGAGAACCAGTCTGCAAGAAGAAATTAAATATTCTTTGAAATGTTAGTAGGTACCATGAAAACTTTTTTCAAGGTCAATCATCTGCAGTGATGCAAAATGCCAGCAAACTATTGCACTGATTCAGATTTGCCATATAGAATATGCATACAAATACATTCCATCTTATGGTGTACTCAAACTGTCATTACATTCCATTTCAGGATGTACTCAAACTGTCATTACATTGCATCTCAGTGTGTACTCAAACTGTCATGTTCCACCTTAGAGTGTACTCAAACTGTCATTACATTCCATCGTAGGGTGTATTCAAACTGTCATTTCATTCCATCTTATGGTATACTTGAACTGTCACTACATTCCATTTTAGGGTGTACTCAAACTGTCATTACATTCCACCTTAAGGTGCAATCAAACTGTCATTATATTCCATCTCAGAGTGTACTCAAACTGTCATTACATTCAATCTTGGGGTGTACTCAAACTGTCATTACATTCAGTCTTGGGGTGTACTCAAACTGTCATTACTTTCCATCTTAGGATGTACTCAAACTGTCATTTCATTCCATCTTAGGGTGTACTCAAACTCTCAATAAATTCCATTTTAGAGTGTACTCAAACTGTCATTACATTCCATCTTAAGGTGTACTCAAACTGTCATTACATTCCATCTTACAATGCAATCAAACTGTCATTACATTCTATCTGTGGATGTAATTAAACTGTCATTACATTCTATCTGAGTATGTAATTAAACTGTCATTACATTCTATCTGAGGATGTAATTAAACTGTCATTACATTCTATCTGAGTATGTAATTAAACTGTCATTACATTTCATCTTAGGGTGCAATCAAACTGTCATTACATTCCATCTTAGGGTGTACTCAAACTCTCATTACATTCCATCTTAGGCATACTCAAACTGTCACTACATTCCATCTTGGGGTGTACTCAAACTGTAAACACCTGGTAATGAGCAGTACAGTCTCTAGGTTATAGGTTGACATTATTGCAACACAACTCAATCAATCTTACAAAAATCTCAAAAATATCACTAGGAAATCCAAGCAAAATGAATTTAATACTCTGTGAGAAACTGAGCTCAACAAATCTGACTGTGAAATGGTCCAAAATTCTGTGGAATGTTTCCTCAGTGAAATATCACAGGTATGATTTAACAGTGAGAATACATGCATCTGTGTTATACAAGACATCTCTTATAACACACAACAGCATATCACAATGCACCATGCTGCATAATCCAAAGTCCTGGAAACAGGCAGCTTTGTGAGAATTAGAACATACCATATATATTCAAGTAGAAGCCAGATCTAACTGCAAACTGCAAAGATCCTGATCTGCCAGTGCAATCTGCACCTGCAGATCTAGATCTATTTAGTTTGTTGGGAGTAGACAGTATGACAAACAACACTGACCCTGATGTACTGGTCCATAATGTGATGGCAGATATGGGTCTATGTTGTTTGCAGGTAAGCCCACTTAAAAGTGATTACAAACCGTAATATTTGATATCCATATACTGTAAATCGTCAAATTATGAAACTGATAAAGTTCTGCAAACTCTACTGAAAAATTCATAATCAACATGATGTACTTTTGATTTGTTTGTTAGTACTGCACATATAATCCATGATGCTTTTAACTGGAATAAAAAAAAGTGTCATCAACTACCATATATACTCACTTATACATTGAGCCCATCTACAAACTACACAGACCTAGATCTGCTGTCGCATAATGCAACTGACCTGGGTTTATGCAGTCTGTCAAGAGTAATCAGCAGAACAAACCGTACAGACCTGATCTATCAGTGCATTATGGAACTGAAGACCAGGATCTATAATATTTGCTGCTGAACACAACTTATGAGCAAGTATATATGGTAAACTTTAAGCTTGTTAATTTTTTTTTATTTATAATGATTAATCACAGTGAGAACAAAAATTTTGATATGCCTACAAAAAACGTTTATTTAAGGAGATTCTGAATAACAGCTTACCCATATGGATTGTTAAAAGCAATGGCATAAACTACATTTCTATGTCCTTCCAAGGTGTGTAGTTCCTCCCCAGATGCTGTATCCCATACTTTACAAGTCCTGTCATAACTACCAGTGATGAATCTAAAAGAGAAATTGACTACAATAAAATATGAACAATGTACTGTACCTCTAGGAAACTGTCCCAAACAAGTTTAACTGCATATGAAACTCACATCCATAACAATTGAAAAACTGCTGGAAAATATAAACTAAGTGCCACCTTTTCTTCATCCTTGAAAATTTCAAGTATGAGAGATGAAATAAAACTTACGGTACCTTTACATGAATTAGGTTATATTTTCTCATTTATTTTTCTCAGTGTACAGTTGACGTCTGATTTACGCTATAGATGTGTTCCTGAGGTTATGGCGTAAATTAAATTTGGCATAAAACTAATGTAAATGCACATGTGTTGCATGGGAGTCGTAGCAGATGGCACCAGTTATGGAATAAAAACTAGAAAAGTGGCATAAATTAAATATTATTTCTGCAACATAAATGGCATTAAAATTAAAGCACGTAAATCAAATTGGTGTATAGAAAGTGTCACCTGTAGCGAGTGGAAAACAATTATCACTTTTTCATTTGAATTTTTTAAATATTCAAAAGTCCATTATTTGCCATATGATGGGGAAGGAGTGGAAGGGAGGGAAAAAAGGAAAAATGAAGAATGAAAAAAAGCCTAAAAATAGAAATACAAGTCTTAATATCATACATAATGGCTGATATATTTCTGTTAATAATCCCAGAAAAGAGAATATATTAAATTTGGCAAAAATGAATTCAACAGTAATATCTGGGAAAATGTGGTCATGTAATTGATAGACAATTGTAAAAAATATTTTCAAGAATTGGTTTGACATGAAAATAATGGTGGTAAATTGTCTTGAAAATTATACATAATAAACTTTCACACTTGGACTTACCTTGAACCTGACTTGTTGAATGCTACATTGGTAAGCGGAAGTATATGAGCCCGGAGCACCTGAAGTAAAAGAAAGAAAATGCAAAATACATAAAAAGTGAAATAACTCTAAGTTTCTTAACGATATGGTGACATGGAATTAGTAATCAAGTTATGTGCATGTAGTAATTTAAGATTTGTTTGCATACTGTAATTCTTTAAGTTGAAAAATTAAAGACATAGAGTATATCTATATTCTTTAAGCAGATATTTCACCAGTGAAGTGGAAACACTGTATTGTCACTGAATGTTTCCACTTCATTACTTAAATTCTTCCTAATGTATGTAGTCAATGAAACGTAGATTTTCTTTTTTATGACCAAAAGTTAAGGCTAAACCAATCACCTTGCATGGAATTTTTCCTTCCATTGTGTGCTACTGCAAAGTCTTAACTACTACATCAATAAAAAGAAGTTCTGAAAAATTATAAAATTCGAGGACAGCAATTTTTATAAATGTAGCTTGTACATTTAAAGCTTCAAATTGTGTATTTTGTCAAATTAATGATTGCTTTAATGAGAAATATGAATAAATTTTTATTTTTGTAAAGACATTTCTTGCAGATTGATATACTGAATGTTGGGGTGAGTGCCATAGAAACATCTGAGCGACTTCAGAGCATAACATCATTAAACTAAGGATTCTAGTGACTGTAAGTTGACCTGTAAGGATTTTTTTTTTTTTTTTTCTGTATTGTATGGATTTGACAAGCTTACAGTCTAGTTCAGTAACAGATGCTGCCCCAAAAGTTTCAAGTGTCATTTCATATCGGATGGCATTCAACACTCTTCTCTCCCAGGTTTCTTTGTCATTTTCAAACATGGATATGACTATTTAGAGTCAAGATTATTACTTAAACAATTTTATAACAATTTATACTCAAGAGTTTTCCCCCCAAAACCCATACTGTTTGTTGTTGAGTGTAATAGTATACAATACTGTATGGGTAACACTGAATACTAAATAGAAATCTGTTATGTACGTTTAATTACTCACAATTTGCACAATTCTTGTGGAAAACTATTTTTAAAAAAGTTATTCTCTGAAGCCTGCATTATGTTGTTTAGAAATCTGTTTCAACATTTTTTTAGATCTGTTCATCTTGATGGAGAGAGGGAACAGAAAGAAGGGAAAAAAGAATGAAATTAGTCTATATATAGAAATACAAGTCTGACTATCATACATAGGGGCCGATGTATTTCCTTAATGGGAGAAGTGATATTACAAATGTAGTGATAAAATGGTATCACCACTGTGGTGATATCAATTTTCTCCCACTGACATTTTTCAATATCTCATTATGAAATTTATAATAAAATAAACTATTCAATCCATAAATAAATATTACCATGAGATATATTGGTCTCTCTGGAAGCCATATGAGTGATCTGTATCATAAGCAAACCTTGTACTCAGGGGGATTCCAACAACCAAAATGGTAACTAATGATATGAAAGTCTACTACATATCGCTTATAAGTTGAGTCAAATCACAAACTGCATAGACCCAAATCTGCCACTGCATAATGCACTGGCAGATCTGGGTCTAAGCAGTTTGTCAGGGGTAATCAGTAGAACAAGCATCAAAGACCTTATCTGCATGTTCATTAAGCAATGGCAGATCCGAGTCTATGATGTTTGTAACTGGACCTGACTTATAAGCTGGTATAAATGGTAATTGATTCATATCAACCAAGAGCTAAAATGAAGTCAAACAATTCAAGTACTCATTTAGTGGAATTCATGACTAGACCAGCATTTTACATGCCATCAGTATAGTGAGGTGCTTCATAATGAGGGACCACTTTATATGATGTTTCATAAATCCATCTTGTACTTTCCTAACCACACAGATCAGGGTCAATGCAGTTTGTTATAAATAAACAGGAGAAAAAACACAATATCCCTGAACTGCTAGAACATTAATCAACTGCAGATAAGGGCCTTTGTCGTTTGTAGTTAGACATGACAGGTAGATAAGTACATATGGTATTTTCCACTGACCTAAGTGAAATTTACATGTACAGTATCTGTTACGTTCTTCAAATGAAAAATTCTGAAAATGATATTATTTTCCACACTGTAATTTAAAATCATGATCTATGATACTGGACTAAAATAAAACTGCTAACTACAAACTTTCATCATTGATTGTAGAATATATGAATTCCACATAAGTGGTTTCAAATTCACTGACTAAAGTAAAAAGTGAAACATTCATCATCAAATACAAAGAAACCCACTCAGAGTTAAGAATGATCACTTGCATAACATTATATTTAACTCTTGTTAAAAAACAAAAATAATATATTTTTACAAAGCTCAGGGTCCACAGAAAAGGTATGGGAAAGAGTATCCTGTCGAAAACTGTCCATATAATAAAAGCTTAATGAGTATTAAACATCAAATCAAATCTGCACTTTATGATGATCATTTCTGAATCCTCTTATCAAATACACCAAGAAAAGTGTACTAGAGGTATTTAACAAGTTCTAAATAATAGTAAGCAGCATGCCAGTGCATACCATTCAAAGTATTCCCATGCACCTCTATACACCTGCTCAGTCTGATTATCCAATTATAAAATGCACTTTCGTATTCACTTTCTGGTACGTTTCTCATACACTGGAAAACTACACCTCCAACTGCATGGCCAGCTTTCAAATCATCTGCACCCCATAAACCACTGATAACGGGGTTCAACCAAAAATCACTAGGAGCTAAATCGGGGTTGTATGTATGGAGCGGATCGGCCAAGAATGAGTACTATGCTCCATCAGGAAGTCTGTCACGACAGCGGATTCATGTGCTGGTATGCTGTCATAAAGTAGATTGACACCTCAGGTTTCACAGTTTTTGGCAATACTTTGCAGAAATAACATGTTCAGGTACACTAGCAGAGTCAGACACAGATACCTCGACAACTGGGTCTTTTGCACAGAAAAATAATTAACACAAAACTTGACAGTCTGACAATGTCAAGTGATCTCTGTTCATTTTCTTTGATTGAAACTTTATTATTTTTTTTTTAATTGCATTCAAAAAAGTCAGTCCACATTTCAACATTGACAATCGCTTTCATTTTGGCAATTTCAACGCACACGTTTTTTTATCAGCTGTCAACAAATGTGGGACCCATCTGAAACAAACCTTTCTGAGCATCAAATGATTCTTCAGTATACTAAAAACTGCCAATGAATTAATGCCTATTGCCCCCTTCTCAGCAGCCATTTCCTGCTCAACAATCCATAGACAATGGTCTTCCAGAACATGTGTATTCTACTATGGATTTGGACCATTCTATAAAATAGGTAAACCATCTCAAAAGATAGGATATGACAGACAATTACATCCATAAACCTTATCCATGATATTCGTGGGTGAGTAACAAGAGAGTGCCCAGATATCACAATATGCTCTTTGCTATGTAGAAGTATCATTATTCTTCTCCATTATTTTGAAGTCAATGTCATTTACCTATGTTTCGTCACCTGCATATATTTGCAGGTGTCCAGCTGGCTGAATAATGCAGCTGCAGATCACTGTCTATTGATAGGCATTCAAGTTGTAGACAGATTCAAAGAAACAAAAAGTTACAACAAATTATTCAGAACTTTTTGAATTCCCATCATATGTTGGTAAGTGATTCAGTATGGCACAGTTCTTGAAATCACATCAGTTCTCAATGACAGAAGGTCTAAGCAACCAAATTTTGGACAGGTAAAAAACTGTAAAAGGTTTTCTGAGATTTTAAATACTTTTCATTAACTTTCTCACTATTTTCTTCACATGGCTGTTACTGTGACTATTGGAATTGTATCACCATTGTTCTTTTTCATTATTTAAGACAAAACTACACCATTTTTCTTTTACATCCAACTGCTCATAGAGTTTGTAGTGCTGTGATACACTTATGTAACAAGTGATGTCATATCAATAATGTCATGGGACCCAGGGTGGTCTAAAGCACTTGCCTTTACTGATCACTGCCATCTCACTTTTGTTGACATGGGTTCGAGTCTCGGGCTTGGCCAATCTGGTTATGTGAGAAAGCTTGTCAGTAGCTTCCTGTGGGTCGGTGATTCTTACATGGGATTTTCCCAGATTCTTCCTCCATCAGCCTCTCAAGTTTTTAAGAATCATGTTAAACCCAAAACAACCCAAAAAAATCCCTCAATAATGTCATAATGTAAAGTTCTCATCATTTTGCACTGTGCTGTAAGTGTTAATATAATAAAAGTGAACATTAATTATGTACATGTACAGATTTTATGCATTAATGGCAATATGCATATTAAATACATTAAAAACTCCCCAATGGCAAAGTTCATATACCAGACATCTGTTCATAGCACACAACATAAAAAGAACCTCTTTTAAGTTCAATTACAGTGGTCCCCTCATGAATGGCCCCCCCTCCCCCGACCAGCAGCCACCCCCTCTTTACGGCCAGAACCCCTTGGTACTGACGAGTTTGTGTTCAAAAGTATCCCTCAAGAACGGCCACCCCTCTAACACGACCAGCGGCCAACAAATTAGTGCACAAATGTAAAATTTACCCCTCACAAGCGGCCACATTTTCTTATTAATGTGTGTCAAGAACCAATATTTAATTACGGTAAGGTAAGTAATCCGATTATCTTTCCCAATGTTTGTTTCCTGATGCAAGGTTTTCGTTACTGAAAGAAGTGTTGGCTAAAGTACATGTACCACTAAGGTTATTATTATATCATTAATGCCGACGTTTGCAGGAAATGGGGTCAGCAATGTTTTGACAGAGCTTTGGGCTTCACACAGCTAATTTTTTTTTACACTGATTATGACCGACGTAATTATCAAGATCATAACATGGTCAGATAGGCTAAAAATAGATTTTGCTGATTAATACATACACAAAGAAACAATCAAGTTTGAACAAAACAGGGTACCAGACAAAGACCAAAAACTCACAGGACAGTACATGTATCACTTCCTTTATAACTAGGTTTTTTGTTTACAAAAGTTTCGTCTGCAAAATTAAATTGCAGTACTGTACAATCAGCAATGTAGGAACAAATCATTATAAAACTTTAACATGACACCACATAAATGAAGAAATAACACTTTAAAAGAAAAACTAGAAGTTACGTGACTTGACAACAAATTGGGGGAGTTCATTTGACGAAAGATTTTATGTTGAGGAGACTCAAAAAAACAGGATCGTAAAAGATAAGAAGAATATTCTGTGGCAGTGGGAAATGGAGTAAATGGAAAGAGAATTATTTTAAATATGAAACAACGTATGTACCAAGATTTAAATAACGTTTTCTAAGGGTTTTGTAATGTGCATGCCAACAATATCCCACTCATAAGAATATGAACTATTAATTTATGTTACCTTGAAATAAATCTGTTTCTAAGACAAGAACATTTTAATAATTAATGCTACTTTTAAATGAAGATACTAACTGCTTTAAGTTATATGTAGCTTTCCTACTATATACACATATACATACACATCTCACAAATATAGTCTCCCTCTGGAAAGGCCACCCGTCTTATAAGGCCACTTTCCTGGTGCAGAAGGGGTGGCTGTATAAGAGGGGGACCACTGTATATAATTAACCTCTATGCACGTCTACAAAGGACAAAAATGATGTGGTCCTTAGAGTGTATCTTAAAGTTATGTTTAATTATAAGTATTTATTTCTCTTTTAACAAGAAAACAAATTTAAAAGGTCCATACCAGTTCACCACAAACAGCTTCCTTTGGATTTTCGATGCTTATATGAAACTCCCATGTTTAAAAGAGATGATTTACACTTCCAAAATATGACGAAAACTTTTGTGAAATCGGGAAAATTCACAAAAGAAAGAAATCAAATGTGAAAAATGTATAATTTCATTTGTGTTATGAATATTTAATTTGTATTGTTCGTTGGCTTTTGTCCATGTTTATATATTATGTATATTTAATTTGTATTGTGTGGTTGACCTTGGTCTTTAACTTAGGTAGCAGCCTACCTGACTACTCACATCTTTTGTCTTGTAAGTTATAAACAGGTTGTTTACAGATGTTGAGTTTAAGGACAAGCTTTTTGTTTTTAGAAATTAAGAATGTTCTAGAAGCAAGTTGTTTACAAATCTGATGGGAAAATGACCCTCATCCTGGTTCTATTGTGTGTCTTAGCTTTTTATATAAATGTTGTTTATAACAGAATTACTCATTCCGTATGTTAGCATCAGTCTTTGTGGAATCAATTTCAGTTATAAGATAGTCTCACTATAAGGTTGTATACACAATGACTCCCATGGCCAACATTATAATGAGGGAGCAATGTATCATCTTCTTTATCCCAGTATAAGGCAGTATAATCTATGGTTAACATGAACCACATGATAATATGGGGTGTACTGTAAAACTCTTACCTTGAATAAGTAGAAATGGTGATCATCTTTCTGACTGATTTTTTCCTGTAACCCTGTTCAACCGTTAAAGAAAATCTTATGATAAAACTTCCATACACAGTTTTTCTAATATCTCATATGCCAAAAAGTTATGGTGGTGGCAGTCTTTTCCATAAAAAATACTGTACTTGTTAAAAAAAAGGAATAAAAAAATAACATAAAGCAATCAGAATGAAGGTTAAGATAAACCAACACCAGGTGATTCAAACAGCTAAAACTTCATAACATTGAAGACAATCAAGGGAGACAATGAAAGGCAGATTTACATCTTTAATTCACAAATGATAACAAAATATGATCACTGATTGCAAATCTATGTGTGGCAAGAAAAAGCTGTTTGTAAGATCAATGACTACAACTTGAATAAAGTGAGGCAAACACCCCATAGCCTAGCAATACACTTTTATCTGTTTATACAGTTAACACAGTTGACATACCCGTAACCTAGCAATACACTTCAATCGGTACATACACTTTACAGATTAAACATATAATCATAACCTAGCAACACACTTCTACATGTTTATACAGTTTACAGAGTTGACATATACCCATAAGCTATAGTTAACATATACCCACAAACTAGCAATACACTTCTACCTGTTTATCTAGTCTACAGAGTTAACATGTACCCACAAACTAGCAATACACTTCTACCTGTTTATCTAGTCTACAGAGTTAACATATACCCACAAACTAGCAATACACTTCTACCTGTTTATCTAGTCTACAGAGTTAACATATACCCACAAACTAGCAATACACTTCTACCTGTTTATCTAGTCTACAGAGTTAACATATACCCACAAACTAGCAATACACTTCTACCTGTTTATCTAGTCTACAGAGTTAACATATACCCACAAACTAGCAATACACTTCTACCTGTTTATCTAGTCTACAGAGTTAACATACACCCACAAACTAGCAATACACTTCTACCTGTTTATCTAGTCTACAGAGCTGACATATATTGAATTGAGCTGCTCTGACTTTAAAACTGAGTTCATTATGACAATAATCAATCGCAATTGGTACAAAATTAATACAAACAAAATACTTTTAAATATACACATTCTTTCTAAAAAAAGCAAACATAAAAAACTTCAAAATATTTCAAATTGCTTCTATTTTGGCCAGATTCAACTTGGAAAAACTTCTGAAAGACAGTGCACCTGCAAAAATGGTCACCTTCATAAAATAGACTTATGATTTTCCCTATTCTCCATTTACTTCCCCTTAACAACCAACAACCATACACAGTAAAACTTATACATCTATTTGCACCATATCAGGCTGGCTTGGGCAGTCATGATTAATCTTAGCATTCAAAATTTGGTATGTGATGGAGAATCTTAGAAAACTGATATCAATCTCCACTCACTATTTAATTTTGAAACTGCACAAAAGGATGAATAATGATGTAATATTTATTGGTGTTTTGTGCCATATTCCTAATAAAATGAAATCATTTTATGTAAATTTCATCTCTGTATTTAAAAAAGGATACTCTCAATAAGTTTGCGCACTTGCTCTGCTTTTGCAGCTGTGATTAGTGGCTCCTTCTTTGTTATCTCATCGACAACAGCATCAACATCGGTTCTAAACATAGAAATAAATTTACATTGATGAGCAAACATATTTGATAACTTCAAAACAATTCAAATTTGTATGAAAAATAAAAATTACTCTATATCAAAATAAATCAAAGATATCAATATTAATTAATGACAACAACCACTCCATCCTCAACTAAATAAGCATCATTTGTATTCCAGTGAAAACAAATAACATTATTTATTATATACTTAAGTGTGAAATATGAGACTTATTGGTGAAATAATTTTCTTATTTTTCATTCCTATTATTTCACATGTGAAAACCACATCCTTATATTTTCACATGTGAAAATCCAAGATTTCCCATATTGCAATGCAATGCTTGATTTTGTGTGCCCACAAAAGCTGAACATGCAGTAACAAAAATGAATACTTTGTGAGCTAGAACAAATAAATACAAACTACTTGCATTTCAGACATGGAAATTAATCTTTGATAAAGAAATCTGACCAGATGCCATTCAAGTCTATCCAAAGTTATTTTCCCCTACTTCCTTCAAAACAATGACAAACCAGCTGTGGTGCATTGCTGAATTGGACATGCACTGTTTTGCAATAGGGTACAATAGTTTACAAAATGACAAAAATTTTAATTTGCTGTTACATATTTGGCCACCCAAATCATACCGCTTTTTTAAAGTCATGTTTATTTAGATGATCAGGCTAAGAAAGTAAGGTGAATTTACGAAAAGGGCTGAGGGTGGGCATGTAATGATGAAGGGTGAGTTAAATTTTCTAATCTTTGAATTTGGAGCATGATTGGTAAGTAATAAAAAGAATCTTTTCTTTTCCCACATTAATATCAGATATATTTCATCTTGCTGTACTCAAAATGATATATTTAACTTGTGGCTTTGGATCTCATTAAAATAACATGTTTTTAGTACCACATGATGAAATATATCTGGTATTAACATAAGAAAAGAAAATATTCTCTATATTACTCATACAGGCCTGCAAGACAAATGCAATAATAAGGGAGGTGTCTTGGGTTGTAAGTCACTTATGTCAAAATAATTTCCATATATTTGATAGAAACAGGAAGTATTTTAAATATTCTTTAACTCTGGTTCTAATTTGAGAAACTTCAGCTAGACTAGCAAAGGTGTTCGTGTTAGGAATCTAACAGCCATATTAGGTATCATATGGTAACACAGTTTTTGAGAGAAAGTCATTCTAATAAATATATATATATATATATATATATATATATATATATATATATATATATATATCTATATATATATCACACACACACACACACATATATATATATATATATATATAGAGAGAGAGAGAGAGAGAGAGAGAGAGAGAGAGAGGTATCTATTTGTAACAACAGCTATACTTAATGGAACAAAAGGTTTTGTTTGTAGGATTTCCACTAAGTTGCTGTGGAAGCCAAACCACTGCAAGGGGAGCCGCCTTGGGTACAACTTTGACAAAGCATGTCCTAAAAACATTCATACCAAGTGTGATCAAAATCAGCCAAGCAATTCTAATGAATGTGAATAAAGGTTTTCCATGTTTATAATGGAAGCCATACCTTTTTTCAGGGGCCAAACAGAACATCATTTTTAAAGAGAATATACTACGAAATATTCCTACCAACTTTGATTAAAATTGACTCAGCCATCTTGCAGAAGTGATAGAAAACAGTTTTGAACCTGTATGCTAAAGAAGCCATACTATTACTATGGGAGCCACCCTGAATATCAATTTGATAGAGCATGTCCTAACATTCTTACCAGGTCTGTTCAAAACTGGATCAGCCAACTAAACAAAAAGCTTATAATAATAATAATAATAATAATAATAATAATAATAATGAGGACTTTGTATAGCGCCTAATCTTTAGAAGCTCTAAGCGCTTTACAACATTTGACAACACTTAAAAAACATATATAATAATATGATTACAAAAATAAAAACAAACACCACGAAATTAGAAACAGAAAACATACTGTAAATATTTAAGGTAAGGATACATTATTAGGTCTTTAAGTCTGTTCTTGCAGTTGAAATAGGTGAGTTTTAAGAGCGCTCTTGAATGAGATCACTGTGTCTTTGTGTCTAAGTGCAGTGGGCAATTCGTTCCACGTTGCTGGGCCCTGGTATGCAAAAAGAGCGTTGCCCATATGATTTCATCTTCATAGT